>JAQFZJ010000085.1:0-72841 GCA_034695645.1 Folsomia fimetaria
ACACAACACAGTACAGTAAGTGTCATTTGGTTCACGTTATTTACGTTGGTTTGATTTGGTTTGGTTGGCAGTTAATATGTAGTTGCACAAGAGTTTGTGTGTTTGGACAGGAAGTTACAAAGGTGGATGGATGGAGGTGGTGCAGTGCATGGATGAGTATTCTGAAGCAGTCCCTCAAAAACTAGACTTATTATACTTACTTGTCTTCTTCATTAAAGGCGTTTTCATTTTAAAATGTTTATTATTTTCAACGCAACTCAGTCTGTTGCAGTGCAGACGAGTCTTCTTAAATAACTCTAAAGTCAAGAAGACTATAATAAATGTAGGGTTTCCGTTTTACGACTTGTTTTCTTGTGGCGTGGCGTGGCGTGATGTTTGGATATCGTGAAGAAATTCGAAAACAATTAAGTTTTGCACTTGCTCATCATCTATTAGACATTATTATTGGCGTAAGTGTGTACTCACGCGTCGTGGTATCTTTAAAAGACTACACCCACAATTAACTGACAAAGTGAACAAACATTTGTGTCATCGCTGCTATTACTTTGTTTGTGAGGGTGGTGGGTTGGATGCATGGATAAGGTTTTAATACGTTGTGCAGAATTACTTACTCTCGCAATTTGTTTCAATTCGCAATGAATGATCGCATCCCTGTTAGAAGTTTAAGTCAGGTTGTCAAAAGCAAGAAAATGGTGGTTGTTCCAGGCTTAAAAAAGATTCCAACAAGTGATCATTTATTGAATCAAAATGGATTCAAGGAAGAAATGGTTATCACTCCCACGCATCATGTTCACTTTCCCCTCACTGCAAGAACTTCTAGGATATCTGCAGTTTCTGACATTTTGCGAAAATCCGATTCCAAAAAGGCAGAACGAGTTAAAATCAGTGAAAGAGTTAAGGATAAGTGCTCTAGTATTGAAATGGAAAAGCGAAAAGAAGACAAAGTTAAGTTAAGAGAAAGTAAAGATAAGGTCAAAAACAGAGAGAAAGCTTCAACTACTACTACAACCAATAATTCTCCTGTCAACCACAAAAATACCAGCGCATCCTCTTCTTCTCGGAAAAGTGCGACAAAGTTGGCCCGAACTTTTGGGTTTGGATTCAGTGAATCCAAAAACGAAAAGTTGACAATACAAGGAAATGGAGATATTTCTAAAAATCACTCCAAATCTAATGGACATTCACATCATCACTTGCCATTAATTACTTCCACCTCAAGCAGAACCACCAACAACTGCACAAATGCCACAAACTCAACCGCAAATCCATATCATCCACCTCTGGCAGTCACTACTACTAGTACCACCACTAGCAATAATTCTGCTAATTGCATCGTGGTGAAAGACAGAGTCATTATTCCCATTCCAAAAAAGAGGTGTAGACCACAGAGCTATGCAGAACCTCGCAAAACTCGTAGTGATAGACCCCTGAGTTTTGCAGAACCTTCGACCTCATCCAGAAATAAAATAATGATACAACATACTGGACTTTTGGACCGTAATGGTTCACACTACAATAATGATAATCATAATCATAATAACTACCATAATATTCATAATCATCATCAACAATCTAACTTGACACAAAGTTTTGTTCTCCATCAACAACATATCCGCTCTCAAAAGATGCAAAACAAAGTCGATGGGTTTCAAAATAACAGTTCGTCATCAAATATCAGTTTCTATTCCAATTTTCCCGACTTTGGAAACATTATCCAGAGTCAGAATGTTAGAATAGCAGAGTTGGAAGCTCGCCTGAGCAAATTGAGATTGCAACAAATGAACAAACGCAAAAATGTGGATTTCGCAATTTCGTGTGTGGAACCAGATCCAATTTATTTCACTGTTGGTCAAGAGCGACAAGTTGACGAGGTACAGATGGTGGGTGCATAGTCACTCCAGAATATACTACAAATAATACTTTGTCCATAAACCCGCATGTAAAGCATTGTTATACATATAAAGAATTGGAAATAGACCATTTCTTTATTTATTTTTAGCTGAATCCACTAGGGTCAGACATTCAAGTAAATCATGTTCTTAATGTATTATTTACACGAGTACTTCTCATTTGCTATTTTGAGACGATACCACTTTTATACAGTCTCTGAGCGTATATGTATTATTGTAACTGCATAACTAGCTAATAAGTAACTTTCATCTTTTATTTAGTTATGGTTTTGGTTGAAATTATGACACCATATAGGTTAGGTTGAGTGTTTGTTCTGCTTCAGAGTCTGGCAATGCAAGGGTAGCTTTTTAAAGGATGCAATTCAAGATGCTGTTAACACGCCGGTTGTTCAACAAGCAAAACCACAAGAATAACTTAAATGCATGTACCTTGTGTGAAACATGAAATTCTGCATTTTATCGGCGTTTAAAGAAACTGTTTGGCTTTATAGGTTTACCGTCTAGCGGAAAGTTTTATGCAACTACTATTACATACATGCATAATAATGTGGAAACAGCTCAGCATTATATTTTGTTTACTTTAAAATACAAGAAGTCCCTGTTTATTGGCCAACAACAAACCATTGAACTTGTATGCATCCCTTATTGAACCAACAATCAATATGTATATGAATTATGTAGGAGCACATTAATATAGTCCAGCCATCCGCATATATTTATATAAATGTGTCCCAAATTTAGTATTAAATATTTATTTGCCTTTGTTCTTGGTGGGTTAACTGAACTAGATCAGCTCTCTTTAGTACACAAGATGGATGGTGGCGAAAGCATTCTTATTAAATCTAAATACATAAGAATGAACGGCAGGCGGTGTGTAATAACTTCCGTCATGCGAAATAACATCAATCTCACACAATCCTTCTTTATGTTACGTTACATTTACATATGTACAAACAACGAATGAATAATAACTAATAAATGAAATGAATATTTTCTGTTTTATGAATTTCAGGCCGCCGGCCAGGAAAAGTTGGGAATTTACATCAAGTCAGTTGTTAAAAATGGATCTTCATTTAAGGTAAGAAAAAATGAGGATCATAATTCATGTTGTTAACTATTCTTATTATAAACTAACATTGAATTTTATATCTTTAATTAATCTATGTGGGATTACATTCAATGCAGAGCACGCATAAATAATCCCGTGTTTGAATTGAATTCATGTGGAATTTATTAACTGTTACTTATAAATTCAACAATTATTATGCAATTCATGAACTTGAAAGTTATTGAACTTCATAAAACATGGTTAATAATTGCGCAAGCATGAAATCCAAACTGTATGTAGATGAGTGTGATTCAAAAAGCATGAATTTTAAAATTTGTGGCTAAATATTTTCCATCAAATGTCAATCAATTTTAGTTCAGATTATACAAAATTGAATCCGTCTTGCCTTTATGTAAGCGTATGAGTCATAAAGAAGTAGTGGAGATATTCATGCATAATATTGAGGAAAATGAAGAATGACTTCATTTTTTTTAGAAGAGTTTTGATTTTGGTAATAAAATGAGCTAAGTTTTACATGCATCAAAACACACCGGAAGCAGCCATGCATGACCTCCTTTGTAAAAGTTCCATTATTCTTTTTAAAAACTTGAACTTTTCGTCATCCGGCCCATCCCACTATAAGAAATAACAATCTGTCTTCTCTCTTATGTATCGTATATGGTGAATATTTATCCACTTTAATAATTGAGAAGGACTATGACTTGGCATTTGCATTAGTCGTTGTTGGAAGGAATAATAATTATAATCAAACTTATTCAAGAAGGAAAGAGTATATAATTGTTGATATTAAACATAGTTTGTTTCAAGCATTCATTAATTATCTCGTCAAATCGCTCAATAAAGTTAAATAAGCAAAAAGCAAATCTACAAAATATTATTGACAATTTCAAGCGATTTTGGTTAGAATATACACATACAACATATAACTTCCTTTGGTCACAGATAGGTCGAACAATATCAAGCTGTGAATTAATAAAGTCCTTTCCAAATCGATAAACCACCACCACTCCGCCAAAGTAGCAGCAAAAGGCCTTTGACTTTTCTTTTCTAATATAAGCACAGGATTATGACGTAAAGGGCTCTAAATTAATCGTATGGTAAATGGATGGTATAATGTTTCATATATATGTAGCTAACTAGGCATAACCTAATATTTAAGAAAGAAAGCGTAGAAAATAATGCATGAACGTATTTTACATTGAGCTTCCGAAATACTCTGGGTATACATACATATGTATAGTACATAATTACGTGGATTTCACGGTACATTAGTTGACAAGTGTGTACTTGTTGTTGTCCAGTGTTATCTTCACCCACCCGTGAGAATATAATAATAAGAGAGAATAAGAATCTCGTGAGTGGTGACCGTTCGTTGTGGGAATCCACTCACTCACGATCTGTGACATCTCCTTCCGAAAGAAAAAACTACTGAAACTTGAGAAATGAAAGGCGAGAAAGGCCAGTCAGTAGTTTGGTCATGTTGTACATACAAGGATGAAGTAGTTTTCTTGGAAATTGGACAATTTAGGCTTCGACGGATTTTGAGTGGGAGTTTGGTTTGACCAAAATATGGTGTAATACATAATGCCTCAGCTCAGATCTCAGACTTGACTTTATAGCAATTTTAATGGCAAACGTTGATGTCATCGCGTGTTACAGGATAATTTTAAACATTGCATAGGTGGATAATATGGATGGTTTGTTTGAGTCTGGGTATGGATGTTTGATGCAGCAATTTCAATTTAGAAGTTATGGGATGAAATCCTTTGAAGTAGTTGAATGAAGGGTAGTGGTGCTTATTGAAGGGTTACGTAAAGAGTTTTCATTTGTTTTTTAGGATGGACGGCTAGAAACTGGAGACCAACTTTTAACCGTGGACGGACAAAGCCTTGTGGGAATATCCCAAGAAGAGTAAGTTTCAAAATTTGTCAAGATTTGTTGCAAATTTGTTGAATTCAATTTTGTAATAAATAATTTTACAGAGCTGCAAAATATTTGGTGAGAACGGGTCCTATAGTCACTTTGGAAGTAAGCAAACAAGCCGCGGTTTATCAAGGAATAGCGTCCATGCTCAATCAACCATCCCCTGAAATGGTATCTCGAGGTAAGGGCAACAGGCAAATCGTCGATATAAATGTACTAGATGACGGTGACGATGAAGCCAGCACTGATGAGGATGACGAATTAGCCACAAGCGAATTGGCCTTACTACAGAGCCCCCCCAACAAGAATCTACTAATGCCACCACCCATTCCCATATCTTCCAAGTATTTTGAAGTACAGCGACAGCATGTCGTAAATAATTCTAACCTCAACATCCGCAAGCAAGATGCACTTCGGTGTATTGATAATCAGCTTCTAACATTGCCTCCAAATCCCATAACTGCCTCTGCAACTAGTAACATCACTCACTGCAAGGGATCTTGGATACCATCACACTTAAAGATGAATAATAATGGTCATGTTGCTGTTGAAATTGATAATGGCACCGCCACCAATAATGCTAGTGCTAACAACAATACTACTACTACTAACGCTAATAGTACTAAACTGTCCAGCAGTCAAAATTTTGATAAGGATAAAACTTGTGACGAGAATGGTGATGATAATGAAATTGAGGAGGAGCTTATAGATTCCAGCTATTGGAGCTCAATCTATTCTGGAAGCGTGGGTTATGGCGTCAGTGGTGTTGACGTCCCTGAGGGCTTGGTGTCAGACGCCGAAATGTCAGGATACCTCAATGGTGGGCCGTACACTATCCGACCTTCTCAAAGTGATAGTTCATTGGCTCGTTGGAAGTCTTTTGAAGCATTGAGTAGAAAAGGCCTGAGTGAATCATGTCTTGCGGCTCCCAAAGTTGTGGGTTCATCTAGACTAATGAAATTTCTCAATTCAAAGTACTACTCTGGAGGAGATACTGCCAATAATAGTTCGTCTGATGGGTCCCCTTGTGAGTTTTTATTACATTTGAGGTCGAAGCAAGCAAGTTTTTGTTCGCCCGTTTTCAAGATTTTCTGTTGGAATGGAATCCGGACCGATTTTTTGTTAACTATTTATAAGTTCTCACTGACACATTGATTTTTAATACATTGCAGCCATACATTCGTTGAATTGGTTGATTAATGCTTAATTGATTATTATTTTGTTACGAATGCAAAAAAATCCTGTTTGCTTGTGTAGTTAGTTGACAGATATGACATTACATATTCATTATAATTGGTTGTTGCTTGAATTTGTTTTGTTTAATTTTAGCTTATTATAATTTCCGCAACTATACACGGAGAATTAAATGAAAGCCTAGTACACATTGTACTTATATAGTGTCTTGTTATTCTCAGGTGGATTCAATGCTTCTCGTCGAATGAGTGAAAGGGATCTCCCATCCAAAGTAGAATTTACGGATCCTTCAAGTGGCCACTTGCCACCTGGGCATCCACTTCACCAACAAAGAATCCAAGCTTCAAAATCAGTCCCGGCTCTGAATAGTGATCAACCCCAACCACACGCTATTCCTCCAATGGTCCGATCTCCCGGACATCCTGGAAGCATGCCATACGGTCAACATAATAATGATCACAGTCAACAACGATCTTATGCTCATCATTACCCTTCCGCATCAATGACAATGCATCCATCATCAAAGGTTGGAGGAGCTATGATGCCTGGGAATAATAATGACTCTCATCACCCACGATCTAGGTAAATTGAATGCATTCAACTCTTTTTTGAATATCTAATACTCATAAATAAAACATACAGTCCACTGCAAATGTACTATTTTTCATTAGGTCAATTCAGAGTCTCACAGATCCACCATATAGACCGGACATGGTTCACAAACAACCATCCACCCCAACACTCCATCAGCAATCAGAAGAACCTGAGAGATTTTATCAAAACGTGGGGTTCTATCCACCCCCACCACCTCCCCCAACCAACCCGGCCAACATGCCAGTTCGAACTTATATTCCATATAGCAATTCCACGGGCAATATTTCGTCCTCGGCATCCTCCGGGTTTAGGAGTCCTATTGTTCAACATCAAGCCATGCCCCAATACTATCAGGGCAATGGACCTCATCCCAACAACTATGTTGGTGGCCCACGGCCCCCACCGCCAAATCTTAATAATTCAGTACCAGGAAATCTAAATTGGTCTCGAACAACCCAGCAGCAGCACCCACAACAAGGAGTTAATAGAGATTTGTTACGACAAGAAGCAAAAATGTTGGGTAAGTTAAGGTGTTTTTTTTTTAAATATTACGTTACATGAATTGAGCGGTTTGGGTTGTGTTCTACAGAAATGCAAGATGAGTTAAGAAGAAGGGAAGAACGTGCTGCTATCATGATGTCTAAAGCACAGCAAAACTATCCATCAAGATACGGTGCCCCTCAACAGCCTCGCCCCTTATACCCTGGTCATATCCAAAGACCACTATCCAATAGTGGTCCTCCCCCTGCCCCAAAACCATTCCGACCAGGTGATTTAGGTGATACGGGACATCAACCCCAATTTTCTGCCAGTATGGGTGAAATCCCCAAAGGAGCATTTTCCTATAATAATGGTCATATCCCTAAAAGTCCGTCAGTTGTGGCAAATCCTTGGGACCGCGAGGCAAAAGAAGAGGAAGCCAGTAGGAAAAAAGAAGCAACAAAATATTGGCGAGACCAGCAAATCCAAGAATTAGAGAGCTTAATTAATCGATCCCCATCACAAGATGATCAGCTACGAGCGTTGAGGTTAGCTTAAAATGTTTTATTTTCATTTTTCATTACATTTGAAGTTGATCTAAAATTTAACAAAATTTAAAAATGCAGGTTGGAACGAGAGTTTCAAAGGAGAGCAGAAGAACTAAAGAAGGACGACGAGGCGGAAAATGAGGAAGAAGAAGACGAGCACAATGAACGTAAAGCCATGATTAGAAGGTTACAAGAAGATCTGGACAAAACGAGGATAACTTCAACAAATGGCAGGTTGGAGCCCATGGAGGAAGAAAGATCACGAAAAATTGAGGAGATGAAAAAGAAGAAAATGGAGCTTGAAGCTGCCCAAGGTAAGCTGGTCCAAAATTACTTTCAATTATAACATATTATAACATATTTAATAATAATAATAATAATAATAATATTCTTTATTATACTCAATTACTAATATCATGGATTACATAAAACCAGAGTTATAACATAAAGCACATGCTATTATCTTCTTGAGTTTATAAACATAAGAAACAATACTTAAAACTACCCTTAAAATAACCTTAAAATTACAAACTACCTGTGCTAAAAGCTAACTTAAAACTTATTATCATTAGGAAAACTAATCTTAACATTTATTAAACTACTATTGATGATGTAACAAATTCGAAAAATTTATTATGTATTTTTGATTTACTGAATTTCTAATTATCTAATTATATTCTAATTTCAAGCTGCTGAAGAAAGATTAGTTAGAGAAGCGGCCAAACGAAGGGTAAGCACAAGACTAACTCTTATGACTTATCAAACTACGTGATCATGTTTTTCAATAACTTTTAATTACATTTTATTTATAACAGGAAGAAGAGCTTAAACGACAAATGTCACAACACAGCTTCCCCTACCAATCTCCATATAGAACATCCTTTCCCCCAAAGCAACTTGGTTCTCCTGTTACTAACTCATACCCTGATAACCATCATCAGCAATATCATCTAAGTCCTACCACTCCTGCCCCACCCTTGCCAAAGTCTCCTCCACCCTCACTCTACAGACCACCACCTCTTTCAAACTCTCCAGATAAAATTTCTCCCCCTCAGACGTCCCCACGTCCAAGGTCGGATAAGAAAACTGTGTCATTTAACGTTAATGTTGCCACTAACGAGCCCCCTCAAACGCCACCTGAACAAGAAGAAATGACGGAGAAAGTACGAGAGGATCCTAATGTAAACTATACGTTATTAATTCGTATTGAATCTAATCTTAATTCATGCTGTATTGAATGATTTTGTTATAATTTCACAGAAATTTTTCACCGAAGCAACTGCTATGCTCTCAAGTCCTCGCAGTCCGGACGCGGTGACACCTGGTACTGGTATGACACCTGGTTAGTTCTCACATAAAAGTAAAATTAAGGAAAAACAAAACTTATTTTTGTTATCCTGTTTTCCTTCAGGTGTTATCGGTGCACAAGAAGTATACAGAGACCCTAGAATGCGACGACTTGCTGAGCAACAACAAAAGCAACAAGCCACAACTCCCAAGCCTGAAAAATTATCATTTAAAGAAAAAATGAAAATGTTTGCAATGGAGACTGGTGAAGTGGAAACTCCAAAGGATAAAGTAACGAAGTCCAAAGCGCAGAGAGAAATCGAAACTCCGTTAGCAAGCTCGGCAAGTGGAAATGGACATAATTAATTTCTCGTCTTTATCAATAGGAATAATTAGCTTATTTTATTTCTCAACTCGTAACTTTTGCTGCTATACATGTGTGTGAACTACTATTTTATGGTAATTGTAGAATATTGACTCCTGTACGAAATGGTAGCTGGAAGACAAACGTGTTTTATGGGATGACCTAATAATTTGATAATGTGCCTCTTCCTTGTGAACTTTACGAAGCAATTATATATCAATCAACAACGCAAGCTATAATAATCTGATTGACCTGTTGGTGAATGTTTCCTAAATATTTTTTAATACTTGAACCAAAATCGAAAGATTTATTAGATTCATTGAAAAAATGGAACCGCTCTTGCCTCTTCCTAATTACAAATATTATGTCAGTGACGACAATGATGCAATTTTGTATGTCAAGAGAAGCAAATGCCCTATCCTACCTAATCCATTCCCGTATGTACACATCAATAAGTATTACTTACAAATCGAACAAAATTTTGTACAAATCACTTCATCCTTTCATTCACTGTAGGGACGTCTAATGAATAAATAGCTGGAGTTAGTGGGTTGGATTTTTAATAATCTTTACAAAAATATCTAATTGGAATAAATGTGTTCCTTCCAGCAGTAACAGACTGTTATACTTTTTCTATTCCACAATTATTTGTAACTAACATGCCAAACCTAAAATCATTCCAATTCTATTATAAATGATTATGATTAATTCTCAGAGACCAAATCAACATTTTTAGTTTAATAATAAGATGATAACTGTGCTGCTAACAACTGTGGTATTCTCATTTGAGTACTTTTAAATCTTGACAATGTTTATTTGACAATTTGTTATTTGATATAAAAACTACAACATTGCAAACTTAAATTTAAATATTCATATTATATAACTTTATGTTTAGAAACTGAAAGAAAGGGAAAAGATGAAATATATATATATATATATAAATGTCAGATTGAGATTAATTAACTACTTATTCAATCCAATGAATTATTCAAGGTACTTAAATGTATACATGAAACAAATAATAATATTTTTACTTTAATTATCAATTGTATCATAATATGCATGAATTATATATTATCTGTAAAGAAAGATTGACTCCTCCGTACTTAATTAATACAGATTATATAAATAAAATAGACTTACTTTAATGAATAATCCGTATATAGAAAGAAGCAGGAATTATTGGTCAGAATATTATTTTATCAAATCTCACATAATTACTTATATTAAAGTGGAGTGTTATTATTATATTATTATTATGATTGTTTTAATGTTATTATTATTGTAACGTCAAGTTGAAAGTACGCCGCTGATAAGAAAGAGTCTTGAGAATTTTGCAGTTCGCCAGTAATAAACTTTATAAAAATGAATAATAAGCAATAAGAACTCGAGTCAATGAAGAGATGTCATTGATTTTAATTTATTAATTCATGCAATTAATTTACAATTAGATAACAAATGGAATTAGAATAATTACAAAGTTCATATAAGTTATCATTATATTATCTTTTGTGGCGGACGGACTTCGTTTGCATGCTTTCCTCGTGTATGAATTGGCAGTACAGTCGTTGTCAATCACACAAATTTTGCATGGACGCATTTTAATATTTGCGAATGACAGCTTAATACATACATAAAAGCAGACTCATTCATTTAGTTGTATTTCTCTCATGAATGTAAATTATGTCGAGTGGGCAATGAACGTGTAATAGATTATTTGGGAATGGAAGGATGATGATGATGATGATAAGGATGTAAATAAAAACAAGCTCAAGCGCCAGGTCATTTGGGTTGGATTTAGGCACACACGCCTTGTAATCGTGGGGTTCGAAGTCCTTTACAGTATGGAATAAGTCGTCGTACATGAAATCCAGAGTAGGATTCATTTATCGTAAACAGTATCGATTTGTTGATATGTTCACTCAAAATTCATACAATAACAAATGTCAGGATTATGGTGGTGACGTTAATTAATTACTCGTTTTAAGATTACACGAGTCAAAGTCAATAATTCTTAAAAAAAATGGAATTCATAAAGGTTACAAACACATCTTGATGGCAATGCAGTAATAATAATAACAACTTAAAATGCTGTGCGCATGTAAACAATAAGTATTTGATGATACGTTACACATCTTTGTTCGTATTATTATTAACTATCTAATCTTGGTCAGTTAGTTGAGGTTATACAAAAGGTAAACAATATTATTATTATGAATAGAATACATATGAATTCATCCTCTACTGGACCGGACCACAACAGTTTTTTATGAGATTTACTTCAAAAAGTGGTCCAAGATGATAAAACATGAATTAGTGGAGGAGATATCATATCCTTCCTAATGAAGCCTGAATATTGTTAAGACGCAATAAACTGTCCCATGAACACTGCTGACGGAAAAAACATGACCAATTATCCTACTGTGTGTCTATTACTGATTGTATGAATTGGGAATACTCAGAAAATGATGGTACACAAGTTCCAAAGTAACTTATTGGATTCTTTCTAATCAGTGTGTAATTAACATCGACGATAGAACAAGACCAGCATGCATTTATTTTACTCATTGATGGATGTATGTATGTATAAGTAATGTGTGCCCATGATAAAATACAGCACATCAATAACCCTGCATTTGACTTGTTTGTGTTTTTAATGGCATATTGACTTTGCACTTGCTTTCTTTTTGTCAAGTAAAGTAAGTAGAATAGAAGGAACCCAATTGCTTGCTTAATATTGATCTCATCAATTGCTATATCCAAATCCAATATACATACACTTCACCTTCAACCTTCCCCTGAATGACATACGCATATTATATATATGAGCACTCCTGTCTGAGCATCTCCTTCAAATCTTACGCAATTAAAAGAATTTTTGTCACCACAAACTTAACATCCAAATGAAATATTCTTCACATTTCTGTATTATTGTTTTTAACTTTCTCCCACAATAATATAATATTAACATCCTATGAAAAATAAGCTTTCTCTTTCGTCCCTCCATAATATCCAGACAATTCAACCCTGCAACCCATGCATCCTTCACTCCCGAGTTCCGAATTCGGATAAAGTCGCAAACTTTGTTGCCCCTCCTCTCAACCCACTCACTCTATTCTTCTATCCACATCCACCCACCCAACACAACAATGCCTTTTTCCTCATTATGACAAGATCTGCTACTGAACTAGAGACTGGATCTGGTCTCTGGTTGAGTTGAGAATTCAAAAGTGGAAAACTGGAACAGGCGCAAGAAGGAAGGAAGGAATAACCCCTGCCTGACTAAATCCCTGAGTAGTCGATGCTCCAGTTACGACGATACCCAATGTCTTGCATTTCATACACCGGGGACAGAGATTTACTTTACATGGGCCTGCAATAGTAGTCTGAGCCAAGTCTAACCAACTTTTAGTATGCATGTATTTCCTTTTGGAGCGATTCTACCCACCAAGAACCACACAGTCATGTCCAGACTCCGGAGCATCTACCATCACACACTATTCGTTGCTCATATATTAATAATATTCAACCTAACTGAATACTGTCTCATGATAAGTGAAGATAGTGTGTTAGTTATCCTGTAACTTTCCTTTGGAGCACTTGCACACAAAACACACACACACAAAATACAAACTTCTTTAACAAGAACTCTCTACGATACAACAACATATTATTCTCAATTCTCAAATTCTCATGAACAGTTCTTCTGTTATTCCAATTTTATAAAATTTGCAACTTGATTTGCAATATTCATCTCTCATTCATTCATCATTCTGCACTACTCCTGATACTGCATAGGTGAAAACTTGGCTACTGAATTGATATAGATTGTTTGTTTTAGACCTATACTCTTGTTTATTAAACAACTTAAAGTGGTCAGTAGTTTTTTTTATCTGACTCTGAATTGAATTGGAACGTGATACAGAATCTTTCCGGTAATTGTCACATTGTGAAGTTGTCCACATTTTGACTGCAGACTGTGAAAAGAGGGTAAATTCTTAAAATCTGACATTTTTAAGAATAGTCTTGTATACATACACAGAAATAGTGGGGTAAATCTGTAGTGACATATGATGGGCATTTGTGAGGAGGGTAAGAAAAAGACGAAAGTAGTAGAAGAAGAAGCCGAGGAGGTATCACTTCTCGTGACTGAGGAAGGAGAACAAGGGTCGGAAGTGACTTTTCCGGTGAATGGTGGTGGTGGTGGTGATGACAATTCGGAATGTTGGGAACCTCCAGGAAAGAATGGTTTGTATGACCCTGATCAAGAAAAGGCTGCATGTGGTGTGGGATTCGTTGTCTCAATTGATGGAATAGCGTCTCATAAGGTAAGTTTGGCTTGCATGGCAAGATTAAATAACATTAATTTATGTTACATGCATGGAGAACAAATTAAAGGTTGACTATGGCGTAGTCGGAAACAAATATTTGATTTGATTGAGTGATTGTGAGAAATATTGTGGCAGTCGAGTTCATGGAATTGTTTTCTACAAGAAATTCAATCATTATAAAAAGTTTTCTTTTATCCAAGTTGTAAAGACAAGACATGCTCGAAATTTGATATGTTGGAACAGAAATAACTGATTTGAGAAGTACAATGAGTTTTTCTGTATTATGAATTATACTAATAGGAAGATATTAATTTTAATGATCAGGCAGTTCTATATATCATCCATCTTCTTACTTCTACTTCCCATGTTTTCACCTCTTTTCGAAAGGTTATTATTAGCTATCACGTTTTATCTTCATGTTGTGGTCTATCGCCTGTGTACAGATATATAGACACCGCAATAAATACATAACCAAGTCGTGGTCAATTTGCTAAAACTAAGCACTCCATATTTATTGGAGCAAGAGTTATTCTATGTATATAGAATATTATTATGTTGAATAGTCAAATATTTACTTCTAGCATACAGTAAGATAATACATACATGTTAATGTCTGCGGTTACGTAAATGTCATTAAGTGACGCAATTACAGTCACATTTTGTACTCAAGTTACAATATTTTGTCAACATCTTACTCAATCTTGCCTATTTTCATAATATATCTGTAACGATAATATTTTCCGTCTGCATTGGGTCTTTAAATGTAATAGTGTTATTTAGACACGATACGTTATCAAACGAAATCAAAGAGTAAATAGAAATGTTGTTTCACTTCACGGATGCATTATTACTTGCACGGGTTGCTTTTCCGTTTCCGTCCGTAATGCCGCAGTTTAATCAATGCGTCCACCTTGAACTGCAATTCGGAAGAATGCAACCGTGGTACGCTTACTTTAAACGTACCACTGCAAAATCAAAATGGCAAGGCTGGTCATTAACTAAATTATTTACAAATGCAGGTATATGTAAGTACAGTCACATGCTTACATAGGTATGGTGACCCATATAGCTTTTAGATTCACAAATTGCATTAGACACAATTTATAGACAATGGTGGTTTAAAAGAAAGAAAGATTCTCCGGGGTATTGTGATTTCGATTTCTTCTTGTGTGTTTTGCCGTCATTACGTTAGGTCTTCATATCTCAAAGGTTAGTGCAACTGTAATGGAGGTGGAGAAAGTTCTTGTGACACAAATAGCCTCAGCATCACATTTTCTCACATTGCCAAAAGTCATATCCTGAGGAGTTTATATGGAGAAAGTTGAGTCGAGTTTTCACTTCACCATGATGACTATCAGGTATGGGCAACGTGATCAAGACTGCCTAAAACTCGGGTGAAAGTTTCACATTTCCCACAGACGAGCCGTAAAAGTAACTCGTACTATTACTGCAAGATGTGTATTCCCATCCCACCCAAATGCAATCTTTATCTAAATAGCATTTTTATTGCAAATTATAACTCTGCGGAGAAAGGAAAGTGTCCGATTACAGACAAATGCACAACATATTACTTTTCTTTTTATAACAACACGTTTTATACTAATTTTTGCATTCTCATATGGCCAGAATACAGATGCGCTAAAAAGTTATACAAATACTTCATTAAATGGCACTATAATTTGTATGGAAATTCCAGATGTATTAATTACTTATTGAAAAGCTGGCATTATGCGACGTTGCTACAATAAAATGCAATAATTTTAATATGATTAAATTAATAGATTTTGACGGCCTTTACAATGTTGGGATTTGAATAAGCGTTTTCTGCTGACAATGAAACGACATTTTGTATACATGGCTAATAACTTTGCTGCGAATTTTATTTCCAAACGGGAATAAAAATCAATATGTTTTATTTAGATTTAAAGTTTAAAGTGTTTGTTTTCATCAATTTAACGAACGCAAAAAATTTACGTTAAATCCACTTTTTGATGAATATGAACGATAATCATTAAATTGATTGAATGGAGAAGTCGCTGACTTTTGCTCGTTTACTATAATTAAATATTTATTGGGCAAATTCCAATCGGTTTGAGACAGTCATAAATTATTATGGTTGAATACTAACAGTGCGTTTTTTATATTGATAATTATAATTATTAAGTTTCAGTAATAAATTCGCATGATTGATCAGCAATTACCAACTCTGAAATATGATATGACGTCTAATCTAAGAATATTTTACAGTCCAAAAATAATAAAGAGTTATATATTAAGAAGTTGAACTGTAGACTAAACAATCCAAATTAATTCTTGGAAAGTTATAGTTAAATAATCGAGACTTTGAATTCATTATTATGACAGATTTTGCGCGATGCTGAGACCCTTGCAACGCGTATGGTCCATCGAGGTGCGACCGGATGTGACAATGATACTGGGGATGGAGCTGGGGTGCTGACGGCCATTCCACACCACTTTTTCGCCAAGATTCTCAAGTAAGATATCAATTCAACTTTTATTTGGTCTTATCAGTTATGTAATTATCCATGTGTCTCGTGCTCGTGATATGATGTTTTTTCCATCATTCCATAAATTGGACTGTTATGTAGTTATACGATCTTGATATGTTTTTCTGTGATTTAAAAAAAACTGAACCAGTCACATGCTGGCTTCTTATGTGTTATGGTGCAAAGTTAGTCACACACTTATCTTCCCGTCGACTCACGTGGAGAGCATGATGATAAACTGCGATGTCAAAATGTGGCATTCAGTCGAAGCATGCATGATTCTTGATGCGATTTGTTTGTTTTATGTTTGCAGAGACCAGCAGAGCGTAGATTTACCAGAATTGGGTCGTTATGCTACTGGCATTTTTTATTTGGACAAAACCCATCATGAAGAAAGCGAAGGGCTGTTTGCAGCGTTGGCGAAGGAATGCGATCTCAAGGTAATAAGCTTGTGATGAACTGGATAAGCAATTGCATTTAAAGTTTGCATAGATTTACATTAGAAATTGGTCTAAAAAAGCAGGAATGAATTAAGCAAATCTTCGAAAGAGTTGGGATATCTGAAATATGAGAGTGTAAATTTTAAATGTCAAAGGCAAGACGATTTTCATTTGCTGCATTCTCTTTGCTTTGTAAATTGTATTTATATATGTGTACAGTGGAATAGGTCAAAAGTATGGGTAGGTCTTCAAATGGTGTTTGTACGATGTTGATAACACAATGTAAAGCAATCAACAAAAGTCGAGTTTGTTTTGTTTTGCGTGAATGACATTTCCAAATGTAATGTACTTTACTTTAGGTGATTTGCTGGAGAACCGTTCCGACGGACAACCGTTCGGTAAGTTAATGAAATTTTTGAAGTGTTGTTGACATATACAACCAACCTAATTGTATTCTTGATATACTCAGATCGGTGAAGTTGCTCGTGGTTCAGAACCCTTCATTCGACAAGTATTTGTCAGTGGAGATGACCCGGATGCTGAATCGTTGGATAGAAAGGTGTACATTTTGAATATAATCTTTAATCATGCTGCACCATAATATATATGAAATACAGTATCATTATTCTGATGACAGGTATTCGCGTTAAGGAAGCGAGCAACTCATACGATTCCACGACCAGGTGCACGTTTCTACATTTGTTCCTTGTCCACAACAACAGGTAAGGGATGAATTTTATTTTTTAATCTTGAAATACATTCAGCGGATACTAACCGGAATCAAATAACATAAAAATGCGAATAATTTGTAGTGGTTTACAAGGGACAATTAACTTGCACGCAGGTATGTAAATTAGGTATGGTTTACGTAAAGAAGTCCATTTTAAAATGTCCACTTGTTCTTATAGCTATGGATGTATTTTCCCGAGTTGAGATCTCCAGATTTCCATACATATTTGGCTCTGGTTCATACACGGTAAGTCGATTGACTATTTAGAGAAAGCTGGAGAAAGTTTTAAATGTGGTTGATTTTATAGATTTAGTACGAACACATTTCCATCATGGGAAAGGGCGCATCCGTAAGTTAGCATACTCCATTAATTTAAATTAAGTGTATTTTACCCACTATAAATCATACAACATATATACACTTATTTAAAATTGAGCCGGATATGATACATAAAGATTAACCTAAAGATTATTAACATTTGGTTGGTTTAATGATTTACAGCCTCCGAGTGTTAGCTCACAACGGAGAGATCAACACTCTGCGAGGAAATGTGAATTACATGAAAGCCCGTGAAGGCGTAATGAAATCCAAGATGTTCGGAGCTAATCTGAAACGATTGGTAGGTTATTGGGAACCCTGATTTGATTCAGATATTCGATCAATATCAATATCATTGTTTGTTTTATGCTGCCCTTGTAGTATCCCGTGGTAGAACCCAACCTCTCAGATTCTGGATCAGTGGACTGTGTGCTAGAATTTCTGGTGAAAGCTGGAGGCAGATCACTGCCTGAGGTAAATTATGCAATTTATGCAACAAAAGTTGACAATATATACCATTCATGGTTTTTTGTGAATTGTAGGCTGTAATGACAATGGTAAGTGGATACATTAATATGTAATTCACTTCTCAAAGATAGAATATATATTGATGTCTTAATGAAAGGTCCCTGAAGCGTGGCAAGACGATAAGCTCATGTCTCAAGAAAAGAAAGACTTTTACCGATGGGTAAGGTGTACAAAAACTAATACTATTAAAAATTTGTAATCGAATTACATTTAAAAATATATAAAATACACAGGCTGCTTGTGCAATGGAACCGTGGGACGGACCGATGCTTCTAGCTTTCACTGATGGTCGTTACATTGGTGCAATTCTGGACAGGTACGGAAATTTGCTAACCACAAATTGAATTCTTAGTATATGAGATGAAGATGAATTGTATTGAATGATAATACATCCCACAGGAATGGACTTCGACCTTCTCGATTTACCGTGACGAAGGACAATATTCTCATTATGGCATCTGAAGTAGGAGTTTATGACTGTGACCCGGCAAACATATTGATCAAGTCTAGACTTAAACCGGGTCGAATGTTGTTGGTCGATACTAAAGAGAAACGGTACATAAAAGACGACGAGATTAAAGTTCATCTAGCTAGATCTCGACCATTCGCCACTTGGTTGCAGGTATAATAACTTTTTCGTAGTTTAACTTCTGAAAAGAAGAATCACAAAAAATAACGCAATTTACAGGAACAAGTCACTCTAGACGAACTTCGACAAACTCACACCGGAAGGTTGACTTATAGTGTGGACATTTCAGATGCTGAAGTGAATGGATATGTCAATGGGGTTAATGGAAACAATGAGGACGATGGACGTGAGTTGATATTTTGTTATTTATATTCATAATATGCATAAGGTTATCATTTAAAAGTGTGTATCTCAATAATATTTATTAGGCATTGTTTATCGGTACACTTCTGACAAACGCCTTGGGATGTATGGTTATACGGTAAGCCATTTTGATTTAAGGATTCCAGATTCAACATTGTAACTTTGCTGCAAAATTATTGTTAATAAATTAATATCGCAACTTATCATAATCAGGACACAACCAGTTTCATTAGTTTTCAAAAGTAATTAATTCTGATTCACTATAATTTATAGGTTGAAACTATAAACCTCCTAGTCCTCCCAATGATCAATACCAAGTAAGTTTCTCTTCAAAATTACATTATTCATCACACTGGCGATCATATCAAATCACATTAAAATTTGTTTTTTTTACAAATCTATAGGAAAGAAGCTTTGGGATCAATGGTAAGTATTGTTATTAAATTTCACATGCTCTTCTTAAGTGATGATTTGATCACGAAATAACTTATGTAGGGAAATGACGCTCCACTCGCGTGTCTTTCTGAGTACCAACCGCTGATGTACGACTATTTCAAGCAACTGTTTGCCCAGGTTAGGTTTATTGCCCACTTTGAAAAAATTGATTAAGATAAGGCTACCCTTTCACCTTGTGTGAAGAAGTGACCACAGACGAATCAGAGTGATGATGAGAGTGAGGGTCACACTTGACAGTCAGAAGCAAATGTCCGTCTCACACGGACACGGGTATCAGTGCCTTTCCTCTTTTTGATTACTAATGGCATGGCTATAATATGGGATTCTTTCTTTCTTTCTCGATTTTTAGGTCACGAATCCTCCAATCGATCCCTTCAGAGAGAAAATTGTCATGTCCCTTCAATGCCCGATTGGACCGGAAGCCAATATGTTGGAACCTTCAGCAGAGCAGTGTCACAGACTCATTTTGCCTCATCCCATTCTATCCTTGTCGGACTTGGAAGTTTTAAAAGCAACAAGACATAGGGGTTGGAGGGTATGAAATAATTTACATTGCTGATAAATGTGAAACTGAGAGGCGATGATGATAAATGCTTTTGTTTCAGACCAAGGTGATAGATATTACATTCGATAAGACAGAGGTACGAGTTATGAATTAATTGAATCTAATCAATATAATAAAAATTAGCATCTCACACTTGATTATTTATGTTAGGGTCCTGGGGGATTATTAAATGGACTGAATAGGGTGTGTCAAGAAGCCGTCACATCAGCGGAGAATAATTATCAAATGATTGTCCTCTCGGACAGATTAGCTGGACCGGATAGGCATGTTCTTCTTACATAATAATTGTAATGTGCAAGTGATTACCTTCAACGTTCTCCTTTTCAGGGTACCAATAAGTTCCCTTTTAGCTCTTGGAGCAGTTCACTTTAACCTGATTGAAGAGCGTCAGCGAATGAAAGTGGGTCTCATTTTAGAGACTGGGGAAGCTCGTGAGGTAAAAAATACACAACGAATAATTAAATAAACTTAAATAATAGTACATTAATGACTTATCGATCATATAAGTTGTTCAATCAACCTCATCTATTATATACAGGTGCATCACATGTGTGTCCTGCTTGGTTTTGGTGCTGATGGTATTTGTCCCTACCTTGTGTTTGAAACGGCAGTCTGTCTTCGCCGTGAAGGAATTATTGATAAGAAGTTGGATGACAAGACAATCTTCCAGGTAAACATGTTATACTGACAATATGTAATGATCAAAGCTTATCCTATGTTTTTAAACTCTCCTCGATTGCCCTTCATAGAACTATTCGTACGCGATGGAAACTGGTAAGTCTTATGAGAACAATCCTAACCCAATTTAGCAGTATGATTTGTGTTTGCTATACTGAATCATTCCCAAATAATTTTAACAGGGATTGCGAAAGTTATGGCGAAAATGGGGATTTCCACTCTCCAATCTTACAAGGGTGCCCAGATATTTGAAGCTATTGGATTAGCGGATGAAGTCATTTCAAAATGTTTCATTAGAACGGCCTCTCGCATTGGTGGTGTTACATTTAAAGTAATTGCAGAAGAAGCATTCGATCGGCATGCACTCACTTATCAAGAGCGAGAAAGTGATTATCTTGTCCTAAGAAATCCTGGACAATTTCACTGGAGAGCGGGTGGGGAAAAGCACATTAACGATCCATTAAGCATTGCAAATCTACAAGAAGCAGTTAAAAGTAATAGCAAAAACGGTTATGATAAGTATGTCGAATCCGCAATGGAGAGTGTACGATCTTGCACACTTCGAGGAAAGCTGGAACTCGTACTATCTGATGTCCCAATTGATATTGCGGAGGTGGAACTAAAAACAAAAAAAATCATAAACTTAAACAAAAAAGAGAGAAA
Source organism: Folsomia fimetaria (assembly GCA_034695645.1). NCBI lineage: Eukaryota > Metazoa > Arthropoda > Collembola > Entomobryomorpha > Isotomidae > Folsomia > Folsomia fimetaria. Next base: position 21,421 of record JAQFZJ010000085.1, read on the forward strand.
ATTATTTGGGAATTTATTTAGGTTGAACCGGCAGCCGAGATTGTAAAAAGGTTTGCCACCGGAGCTATGAGTTTTGGGTAAGTGAATTTTCTTTAATTGGAATGTAGGAATTACGAGAAACAGCAATTTTTTTGTTGCTAAACTTTTTATAGATCTATCTCTGCCGAAGCTCATACCACTTTGGCAATTGCAATGAATAGAATTGGTGCCAAATCCAATACAGGTTTGTACTCTTTCTTTATGAAGAAACTTTCACTCAATCGCACTGATTAACATTTAAATCTAATATAGGCGAAGGTGGTGAAAATCCAGAACGGTACACGGATCAAGATGAAATGTTTAATAAGAGGTCTGCTATTAAGCAAGTTGCCAGTGGGAGGTTCGGGGTTACGATCGGTTATCTTGCAAATGCGGATGACTTGCAAATAAAAATGGCACAGGGTGCGAAACCCGGAGAGGGTGGAGAACTGCCTTGGTAAGATTGTTTGCATAAAATGTGAATGATAAATGTGGCTTGTTGATTTCAATAATTGCATTTAAATCATCATCTTTATCACAACTGGTTTTTATTTTTATTATAATTTGTTTAGGTATAAAGTGACGAAAGATATTGCAGTAACGCGTCATTCCGTACCACTTGTGGTAAGTACAAACAATAACCATCATATTTAGGAATTCTGCAATAAATAATTTATAATTCAGTGTTCTTAAATTGATTTTCATTTGAAATAAAATATTTTTCAGGGTTTAATTTCGCCCCCACCGCATCATGACATTTATTCTATTGAAGATCTAGCAGAGCTGATTTATGATCTGAAATGTTCAAACCCAGAGGCAAGGATCTCTGTAAAATTGGTATCTGAAGTTGGAGTGGGTGTAGTTGCATCTGGAGTTGCAAAGGTAATAAAAATTACTAGAGAACAATTTATCCACAAGTAATTATACAAATTCGTGTATATTCTACTTAGGGCAAAGCTGAACATATCACAATCAGTGGACATGATGGAGGTATTACGGATATTGATTTGTTCTTATTTACATTGTATATAAGTGATTACTTTAATATATTTTTAGGTACGGGTGCAAGCTCTTGGACTGGGATTAAATCCGCCGGAGTACCGTGAGTTATCATTATTGGAAAATGTCACTTTTAATTGTCGCTATTATTATAATATGCAAATACCACCTGACTTTGATGTCATAGATGGGAACTCGGGGTCTCTGAAACACACCAAACTCTTGTGCTGAACAATTTGCGATCTCGCATAGTTCTTCAAGCAGATGGTCAGCTTCGTACCGGGTTTGATGTCATCGTTGCAGCATGTCTTGGCGCTGATGAGTTTGGGTTTTCCACTGCACCATTGATCGTAATGGGATGCACAATGATGAGGGTGATTTTATAAATTCCTTTTATACATAAACCCCCACCGTATATTTATTTATTAAATGAATATCGAATATTTTACAGAAATGTCATCTTAACACTTGTCCTGTTGGGATTGCCACACAAGATCCCGTTCTTCGCAAGAAATTTGAAGGAAAGCCTGAACACGTTGTCAACTTTTTCTTTATGGTAAGTAATTAGTATGTATTTACTTTATGATTGATTATCTTAAAACTTAAAAGATGGTCAAATTAATTTACAAAACTGTTTCCAGCTCGCTGAAGAAATTCGTCGACACATGGCAAAAATGGGAATTCGAAGATTCCAAGAACTCATCGGAAGAACAGATCTACTCAAAGTGTTAGAAACAACGCACCCCAAAGCGAAATATTTGGATTTCGGTGGTCTTTTGAAGAATGCCTTGTGGATGCGTCCTGGTGTAAACATTGTGGGTGGTTCGGTTCCTCAAGATTTTGAATTGGAGAAAAGGCTGGATAACCAGTTATTGGCAATGACAGGTTGGTTTAAAATTAGGTTTATTTTATTTACAAATATAAGTAACAAAAAGTGTTTGGCTATTTCAGCCCCTGTCCTGGAAGGAAAACAAAGCCGAGTTGATATTGAAATGGACATTGAAAATAGTTGTCGAACATTTGCAACTACATTGAGTTACTATATTGCAAAGTATGTACACATTTAATTATTATAAAAATATTTGTATATTTACATGATGTAAAAAATAACATCTTTGATGCCTCCTAGGCTGTATGGGGATGAAGGGCTCCCAGATAACAGCATCAACATCAAACTGACCGGATCCGCAGGACAAAGTTTCTGCGCATTTATGAGTAAGGGCATTCACGTCACTCTTGAAGGTACGCATATCACAAATTCAATAACGAAATGTTATGTTCGAAATGTTGTTATTCACCATTCCTTGTTCCGTGAAGGAGATGCAAACGATTACGTCGGAAAGGGACTATCAGGTGGTGAAATAGTAGTATTTCCGCCAAAAGGAATGTCCCCCGAATGGAAAAGTGAGGATAACGTCATTGCTGGAAACGTTTGCTTGTATGGGGCTACCTCCGGAAGAGCATTCTTTAGAGGAATTGTTTCAGAAAGATTTTGCGTCAGGAATTCAGGGGTTATTGCAGTTGCAGAAGGGGTTGGGGATCACGGATGCGAGTACATGACGGGAGGGACGTGTGTTATTTTAGGCGCTACTGGGCGCAACTTCGCTGCCGGAATGAGTGGTGGGATTGCATTTGTGTATAATCCGGATAATGGGTTTGAACCGTAAGTTCCGAATTTATGTTGAATTCCTTACCTCAAAATTGTGTCTGTTTGTCCCAATCTCCCAATTAACTTGTCAATAATATAAATTTTCAGCAAATGCAACAAGGAAATGGTTGATCTCCTTCCACTTGAACTAGACGAAGATGTAAAGATGGTGGGCGATCTTCTCACTGAATTTCAAGGGAAAACTGGTTCTACCATAGCTGCCAAAATACTTGCCGACTGGCCTGGAAGTGCTCGACATTTTGTAAAAGTTTTTCCTCAAGAATACCAGCGTGCTTTAAAGCAGATGGCGGAAGAAGCACTACAAGAGTCGTCTTCAGAAGTGGAGAAAGAACCAGAAACCGTGAAAGTAGCTAATTCTGAAGTGAAAGATATCGAGGAAACTGTTCCGGATAAAGTTCGAGGATTCATCAAATATCCTCGTGAAAAAGGGATGTATCGGGATGCAGCCAAAAGACAAGAAGATTGGAATGAAATCTACAACTTTTCAGGAGTTCGGAAAACTCTTCAAACTCAGGCTGCAAGATGTATGGATTGCGGTGTTCCATTCTGTCAATCTAGCCATGGATGTCCGCTTGGGAATATTATTCCAAAATGGAATGACTTGGTTTATCAAAATAATTGGAAAGAAGCACTAGCTCAGCTCTTGCAAACTAATAATTTTCCAGAGTTTACTGGGAGAGTTTGTCCAGGTGAGATTTCTTGCTCACGCAGCTTTCTCCAACGGTTCGTAGTTAACTAAATTGCATACCTATATTTTTATATGACAGCACCATGTGAAGGATCGTGTGTTTTGGGAATTAATGAGCCCCCTGTCACAATCAAGAACATTGAATGTGCGATTATCGATAATGCTTTCGAAAAGGTAATACAGTTGTCTACAGTATGGGTCTCACCCTTCCCCAAACGAAATCTCAAATTTGAAAGCTCGAATTCGAGTAAAAATTTTTCTTTCAATAACGTAAATATCATTGATTTAAAAAAAAGTTGGCATTTCGGAACAAAATTAAAAAAATTAGTTCATCTAAGTAAAATATAATGGATTCTGGAAAACGGAAAGCATTAACTGAGATAGGAAATTTAAAGAAAAAGCCAGGTCCATTATCTAAAACTAATCCAGAGGCTTATAATAGCCTACTATTTCAAATAATACACGACGTTGTACAGGAGGATGAATACATGTTTAAATCGACATCAAATTACAGAGTTCAGGTATATTATGAAATAACCGATTTAAGTAACCCATCCTTGAGGGTCTGCACTTTGTCAGGAACAGACTTGGTAGTATGTGCTACATCTACATATGACTCATTAGGAGATAACACGTATTCTTATAAACCCGAAAAAGGTGTGAAACTTGTGGCGAAATTTAAATTGGTGTATGAGATATTGTTCAGTGAAAACAGTGACACTAACTTTGGTTCTGCAGAAAAAGCAGCATTGGGCTATTCCCATTTAATTTCGAGGCTTATCAAATCCCAAGCTAGAATCCCTGGTGAGAAATACTTGCCCCTTTTTCAAAAATCAAGAAACACTGAGGTTAAAACCCACGCCCAATTATGGGATTCTAATGAACTGGTTGAAACTGCTTTAAAAAAGGTGATTGAGAAGGACGTTTTCGAAATTGTAATTGATGGTAGTTTAGATCCCATGTTTGACAAACTAGATGTAACGTGTCACAAATTTTATGCTGTTCAATGCAACAGTGCTTCACTTAAAAATATAACTGAAAACCCTAAAAGTTATCCCTTCCTTCCGAAACCAAAACCGGGACATATAAGAACATCAGTAACCGATTTCAAGTGCAGATTTTGCCCCTCAAAGTACGATGGGTATAGGAGTTTAATTTCACACCTAAATTCACTGCACCCAGAAGCCAAGAAGTTGGAATGCCCTAAATTGAAGTGTAAATTCGATACCCACTTTTCCGAACTTTTGCAACAGCATGTGGAAAAACATAAATTAGGATTCGATTGCCATGTTTGTGAAACTCCGTTCAAAGATTATAAAAATTTAACCCATCATCTCAGAACCTGTCATAAGATCTGGTTTGCGTCACCTAAATCTTAAAAAAGTTTGTTTTAAACAAAGGGATGGATGATTCCTGACATTCCCACTCAACGTACTGGAAAGAAAGTTGCGGTGGTAGGATCTGGACCATCCGGTCTGGGTGCTGCACATCAATTGAACAAGGCTGGGCATTTGGTAACCGTTTTTGAAAGGAACGACAGAGCAGGTGGATTACTTCAATATGGGATTCCTACCATGAAGTTGTCCAAGGAAGTTGTGCAGCGAAGAGTGAAACTAATGCAGAAGGAAGGAATTGATTTCAGGTTGAATGCGCATATTGGAAAGGACCTGAGTGCAAAGGTGTATTATAATAATAGTATATTTGTATGCATTTAATTAAGCGATAATTTTACATTTCAATTTTGTATTGTTATCATTCCAGGAGTTGTATGACGAATTTGATGCCATCATTCTTGCTGTGGGTGCCACATGGCCAAGAGATCTTCCAATACCAGGACGCCAACTTGAAGGTATCCACTATGCCATGAACTTCTTGGAGACGTGGTAAGTGTATTTTATACTGTAAAATTCATTTACAAAGCTTGCGTTTAAATTGTCAATTATTATTCAGGCAGAAGAAACAGATGGGTAATTCCATAAATCATCTGCCCCTCTCAGCAGATGGGAAAGATGTCATTGTTATCGGAGGAGGAGATACAGGTTGTGATTGCATTGCAACTTCCTTACGACAAGGGGCAAAGTCCATCGTCACGTTTGAGATTTTGAATGAACCACCCCCATCAAGGGCGAATGACAACCGTAAACCTATTTCAGTTGTGCTTATAAAACTAGTGTTTAACATATTTTATAATTATGCATGGTTATCAATAGCTTGGCCTCAATGGCCTAGAACATTCAAGGTGGATTACGGTCACGAAGAGGTGAGGGTGAAGCATGGACAAGATCCAAGGAGGTTTGTGACTATGAGCAAGGTATGAAAATAATAACTTTTATTAGAGCCAATCTCCGTTATATCTGTATAAGCTGGTACTTTCTCCAAACTAATTGTAACTTTCTCCAATAATCCGTCAGGAATTCTTGGATGATGGAAATGGTCATATATCAGGTATTAGGAATTACAAAAGCACAGTTGTAAATTTTGTATACAAACTAATTTATAATATTGTATTTGCATAGGCATACGAACCGTTCAAGTGGATTGGACGAGAGATGAAACCGGAAGATGGAAAACTGAGGAAATACCTGGCTCGGAACATGTACATTTCCATTTATGTTAATTTATTTTAATTGTTGTCACTGACATTTATTTGTGCAGATCTATAAGTGTGACATGGTACTTTTGGCCATGGGTTTCTTGGGGCCGGAGAAAGCAGTCATTGAAGAATTGGAAGTAGAGCAAGATGCGCGCAGTAATATTAATACACCTGCTGGACGCTATGCCACAAACATTCCACGGTATTACATTTTAGTATTTTTAGTATTTCAATATCTACATTCCCAAGTTTGTCCACTTTTTTGTTTATTTGTAAATTCCTTACTGAGTGTAATAAATGAATATTTATACTCTAGAGTATTTGCTGCTGGTGATTGTCGCAGAGGTAAATTTTCGTGTGTAGTGTAGTTAACACGTATCTTTCTGGTCATAAACATTTATATTCATATCGTAGGACAATCTTTGGTGGTATGGGCAATTACTGAAGGAAGACAATGTGCTCGTGAGGTGAGTTATTCAATTCAGTTTTGCGAAACTGCAAATTAATTATTAATTATATTATTGTTATTAGGTGGACGAATACCTCATGGGCAATTCCACCCTACCCGCAGTGGGAGGAGTGATTCAATCCTTAACTTCTCAAAAGGGTTAAAATTGGAGGATAGCAGATTTGATTATTATACCTTATGGAACTTATGCAGATACAATAATAATGCAACGTAGTCATCGGAAGTAAGTGTACCTAGATAGGTGTGGGTAATTTCGAGGCGGGCAGAAAGTGATGACCACTTCACGATCTCCAATAAGCATCGAACTGCAGTACCCACGGCACGTATGATTATAATAGTAGTCACCAACCAGGGTTGTTATTATTGATAATATTGATAACAGATTGACGAAAGTATAGTCACTAATAGTTTTAATAGTCGTCCAAATACACGAGTACGGATGATACCATTCAAATATGAACTGTGTCGAAATACATTTTAGTCAACGCACGCTAAAAGCAGTCCACAATTTACCTTCATATAATAATTACATAGTTTGCAATTTTACGGAATGAAGATAAGGCTAAAAATAATACATTCTTGACAATAAAGCATGTGCTTCCATTTTACCAGCCTCTTGAATATCTTATGTAATTTATAATTGCAAAAAAAGTCACAACCTACATTATTGTGTAATTTAATGATTTCAATTTGTATTTATTTTTATAATGTTCCTCTTTCAGAGCTTTTATCGCAGTTTAGTTATTATTTATTTATATCAGTTTATGACTTTATTGTACATTTTGTTACTACATTACAAAAACTAAGCGTGTGATACCGACCTGTTCTAAAAATAAAAGTAAGGTTATCTCCAGTCTGGAATTACGTAATACATAGAAAACAAACAATAATAATTCGCTTATAAAGATGGAGTTGGAAGATTTCAAATGTGATGGAATTATATGACTGTCAACCACGGTGTGATCTTTTGCCCTTGTAGATTGTTAAAAAGTTTAATATACTATATTATCGATTTTATGCAACAAACGGTGTAGGTGTACTGAAGTGAGCCAAACCATTTTTAGATTTTTTTTCTTTATCAGCATTCATGTAGGTAAAAGAATATGCAACAAATCACGCAATTTAGACAAATATCAGTAAATATAACGCAAATATCGGAAAAGATTAGTAATAATTATTGGAAAGCACGAAATTGTAGCTTTTTGAAAGCCTAGATTTTATTATTGATCAATGTTAGCTTGTAAAACTTCAGAAATAGTTAAAAGGGCAAATTGTTACAAATATATATGAAAAATGGAATTGGTAAGTGAGTATAAACAAAACATAAAAATGATAATAAAGACATTAAAGTTTGAGCACTGATTTCTTCTGGCAATTTACATGGCACAAAATTAACAGCGATAATTGTACTGAAACAGTACAATAGTCAGTAGAATAAACAGCGATGACGATTTTGAGAGATTCGTAATCCCATGATTGCAAGCGTCTTGAAGACAAGAACACGTCGTATGGTAAATCCCCTCTCTAGAAATCACTTTACACTTGTCCTTCTTTGGCGTGTCTCTCCATCCACAAGATCGAACAATTCGATTTGTTTCTGGTTTAAAGTGGTCTGGAATTAGTAAAGCAAAATTAGTACTTTCCATTATATCTGTATTCGCATTAAATTATTTTAATAAAAATTAAGATAAACCTCCTCCATTATCCTGGTTTGGAATTACAACATCTTGTTTCCGGCAAGACGTAAATTCTTGACCCATTGCCGGATATGCGTCAGTTGCATTCATTATTGTTCCTTCCTGTTCTGAGATGTTCCAGTACACAATAGAAAGTGGTTGTGCAGTGAGATCTGAACACTCCACTAAAAATTTGGATGATGGGGGGTTCTTTGCGTCACAATTCTGATCGAAAGCTGAATTACATACGAAGCATTTTAAGGCTTCAATATGTACAGATAAATTGAGTTAGTGCAGGAACTTGTAATGAAGAATATCGGTATTTATGCGCAATTTACCATTTCCACCAGGAATGCTAAAAATAGTTAGCAGAAATAATAACATCGTCGCTGCAATTGATGAGAGCAAAGTAATTCGCATGATAACTTTTTCAAAATGATAAATAACGATTTTCACTCAAGAATAATAATTATGGACAAATGAGACAAAATGTGAACAAGCATCTGTACAGGCGAAGTGAATTGTTCTTCATACAGATGCACAGACTGATATTAATTTCTGTAATGGAAAGTTAATCATGGTTCAACGTTGGTTTATTTTTGAGCATCTTACATTATGGAATAATTCTAAATTCTAAGAACTTGACCCAGAAAAAGGTGTATGCATAGATGATTCAGAAAGATGATAAAACAAAATCCAGGCTAATCCTGAAAACAAAATGCATGTTCCTGCAAACACGCACGTAAAACTGACTCCTTACATTCTACATATAATGTTCAATAGAATATCTTACAAGTTATTATTAATTCAACAAATATGCTTACATACACACTACATAACGTTTACATTCTGTTACTGTATATGAATCAAGAAGATGCTCATCTTTGTATTCTGGCATTAACTCTCATGTATACGGAGAAAGTCATAGCTTTTATCAACTGAATGTAATTAAGCCAGAAATGCTGTCCTTTTTTTGTCTCGTCTAGCCCAGCATAAATTATTCTGCATAATCCGGAGTTTATATAGAATTTCGTACATTTTAGCATTTTTAACATTTTGATGTCAATCCAACCAACCAACCCAAACGTCATGTCATCGTAGAAACGTGATGTGCCATCTCTTTGGAGTCATGGGAGACATTGAGCCGTGTGGAGCGGGATTGTTTGAATTAGTGGCTTGGCTTCCTTTGGGCTCAACCTTCCCCCGCACTCTCTATGTTCTACGTCTCGGCGGTTGAAACACCGCTCGCTCCACTTATTGCAATAACTCTTTATAAGCATACGCAAAATCAAGAAAAAGAATAAATAAAAATTAATTATTTGTTTTTTTAATTAAATATTAATTAGTAGAGAAAGTTTCAACATAAAGGCATTGTTCATCTCATTCTCGTCATTAGAAGAGTGGAGTAGAAAGAGGAGGTAAGAATTCAATGGCAAATACGAATTCAGTGCTTTGCTTTGTGTATTGTTTGTTTGAGATGCTGATTGATTGTATTCTATTTGCACGTAGAGAACCAGGAGTCAGCCATGTCGTCCACCCCTTCGTCAGCGGTGAGGATGACGCGGACAGGTCGACGAGTTGTTCCCACTCCTGCGGCAGCGGCTGCCTTATCTGCAGCAGCGGCCGCAGCAGATAAGGCTGTATCGGATAAAGAGAAGTTAGAAAAGACTTCAACAGCGGGGTCTTCTTCGCCCAGAGCCAGTGTGGTAGATAAAGGGACTCCAGCATCGACAAGGACGAGTTCACGGATGGCTGCTGCAAAAATTGTTAAATCAGATGGTAATTATTTAAAAATTCGTTAAATCATAACTACTAACGCGTAGTTGAATAATAGTTTACCAAATAATTAAAAATAATGTATTTCCTGCTATAGAAAAAGAATCGCCTAAATCCAGTCCAACTGTAAAGGGACCTCCTAAGCTTCTGAAAATGGAGAAGGAGGATCCAAGTGATACGGCGAAAAGGAGAGCAGGCTCTGGACGGGTGGTGCGACCAACGTTGAGAGTTTCATCTGGATCCAACGACGAAGCTATAACTGAATCGACAACACCTGCGAAAAGACCAAAGATTTCTGAACCTGAGGCAGTTAATCAAGAGGAACAAGTACAAGCTGAACCCATCGAAATAATTCATTCAACGCCTGCTGAAAAGGAAGATGAAACTGAACTTACTCAGCATATTGTGCAGATAGGAGAGACGCATAAAGTAGAACCGATGGAAACTCATGATATGATTGACGATTCTCAGATTTTCGAAGCAGTTGCAAAAATGAATGCAGAAGCAGAACAAGCTAATGCTATTGTAGAGCAAGACCAACAGAGAAGTGCCGTGGATTCGATTCTTGGAGACGGCACTACTACTACTACTGTCGCAATTGTACAAAATGCGGATGGTACCGAGATAACACAATTTGAAGCTGTGGCTGAACAAGTCACCCAAGTTGTTGAACTAAACCCTCCTTGGAATGAACAAGGCTGCATCATTTGCAATGTGGACATCGCAATTGAAGATCCCACGAATCAAGCTCCAAAGAGTGAACAGTTGAAGGAATTTTTCCTAGAGTTCTTTTCTGTGGGTGACCAAATCTCATTAGAAGACGAAAATGCATTCCCATTCTGCTCAAAATGTGCAGAAGAAATGGACGGACTGCTTACCGTCAGCCAGAACATTGAATCTATGCATAAGCAATTTAATAAGGCGCGAGATTCTATGGCTAGGAAGGCTATCAAAACTTTCTTGAGTAGGACAAAACCCAACTGTTTGGAGGAAGATGCCAAAGCAGAAAATTACGGATTTTTTGACGAGGAGCAGAAAAAATCGTATGTTCTGTATCTATTTTCAACATTTCCAGGCATAAAATTACGTATTAAATTAATTTACTTTCCTTGTTTCAACAGATACAAAGATCAAATGTTTTCATGTAAGTCAACTTAAATGAGTAAGATCTAAATAATGTATAGTTTTTAATAATTTATACTATATGCTTTTTAATAGTATGGAAGTCTCGTTACGAATTGGTACAACCAGGGCCTAAGACGCCTATCATGATACGTTCAATGGACTCTCGAGGACGCGTGACTGTGGTCCGCCTCAACAGCCACGGCCAAGCCGTTCCGGACAAATTTGGAAGCGTGAGGGGGGTCGTTCGCCCTGATGTCCCTCTAGGTGGGATGGGAAGGTAGCCTAGTTGACTCTCAAGCCACTGAATTGTTTTTCCTTAAACAGGTCGTATCCCTGATCGTTTACAGACTCTTAACTAATGGTGAGGATGATGAAGATAGTGGAAATGGGATGGGAGGAACTTTAGAAATTTATCAATGTAAAGATTGTCCTAAAGCATTTAGTGCCAAGTCAATGCTCGCTTATCATTCGCGGGTTCACACGGGAGAACTTCCATACGAGTGTGACCAATGTGGAAAGGCTTTCTCTGTTCCACATTACCTTCTAACACACATGAAGACGCACTCTGGGGAAAAACCCTACAAATGTTTAGAGTGCGGAAAAGGTTTCGCTCAACGAGGTGGATTGGTCACACATTCTCTTGTTCACACGGGGGCGAAACCATTTTCTTGTCAGGTAATCACTTGTTTTTTGAGTATTTCCATGATGTTCGGTCCTAACTATTAATTTGTTTGATGTAGATTTGTGGAAAATCTTTCCGTCAAAAATATCATCTTACCCAACATAACCTAATTCACTCTGGGGTTAAACCATTTTCATGTGAATTATGTGGTAAAGCTTTCAATGTCAAAATGAATCTACGTGAACATATGCGGCGACACACCGGAGATCGTCCTTATAAGTGTATGCTGAATAATATATTAATTTTGAACCCAATTTTGGGGGATATTCTCATGTAAATCTGTTTTGCATTTAGGCCCATACTGCACAACCGTTGGGTTCTTCCGAAAGAAGATGCTGAAGGAGCACATTATTAAAGCACATCCTCAAAGGGCTATGCCAGAAGAGTTAATGGGACCTGAACCTTCTACCAGCTATGCTACACATGAGGAAGAGGACGAAGAAATGGAAGATTTGGATGAAGAGGCTTTACCTGAAGACGATATAGAAGAAGAGGAGGAAGAGGTTGCCGCATAAGTTTGCTTAGACTAATTTGTTTAATTATCAAATTCAAAACACGAATTTCATCTATGCTTCTTTAGCAATGAATTGTAGATTATAATTAAAGCACACATTTAATTTTTTCCCAGATAAATGGTATCGTATTATTATTAGGCGCAATAGCATTTTTGGTTTCTGAAAATGTGATTTAACCCAATTGTTTTCGATTAATAAGAGTTTAGTTTCATCAAGCGGGCTGACTTGGCACATTAAAGGACATGTTTATTTATTATGTTCTGTTAGTTTAAGGTTAAATGGTTATTCCTCCCATCCCATCTCCGTCATTTTAAATATTTTATTATTCTCTGACAGTGCGTAAGGAAATAAATGTAAAAATTATTCATTGCTCTCTTGTCAACTTTATTATCATCTTAACAACGATGAGTAGAATTTCACAGCTTCAGTCAATACAATGAGCCACATCAATTAAAATAACAATCAGTGTAATAAGGTCATTATTCGGAAAATATTGCATGCATTAAATAAAAAGCCTTATTCATATATATTAGACAAATGATAGGCTGTCTCCGTTGAATCATAAAATTTAATATATATCACGGTTAGCGTTTGCGAAATCGTTCTTCCAAAAATGTTTGAAATCGGACCACTCCGGATTGAGAAGCTCCTGAACTTATTTGGTTGATCTTGGGAAGATAGACAGAGATTAATATGTTCATCAATTTGTGAAACTGCGTGCCATATACTTGGTTTAGTCGATCTGATAACAATTCGAGGAGAGTTTGGTAAACCATCACCGTCACGTCGGGTTGTGGGTCTGAATATTTTTGGAAGCATAATTTAAAACTGTTCTAAATCATTGCTGAATGTATGCCAAAATCTCTCTTACCCAATTTCATCGTTTTCGTAAGAATTTCCCACACACCGCCGATAGTGAAGAAAGATGAAGCGTCTCCCATGTCCACTTGTTCGTTACTTCTTTCAAAACTTTGAACCATAATCGCATACAATGAACAGTATCTGTGTAATACAAAGACATCATATATAATCAAATTGTTAGAATTATATAATCAATATATCTAACTCACCCTTTAATTCTTCCCAGAATTTCATTTAGCAAAGTTGAGTCAGTTCCTTTCAAGTCATAACCTAAACTGTTACAATATTCTTGCAAGGTTTGATCACCTCGAGGTAGGTTGAAGGGTACCAAAAATGGACACAGTTTGTAAAAATATGCCTGGGCAAGAGTACCCCATTCAGGAAATTTTTTGCTCAGACTGAAAGCAATTGCGGCTAAAGGGACAAATCCCTTTTTCTCGGACAAAATTTCAGATTCAGCTTTCTTCACAAATCTAAATGCAAGAAGGCGAATGACGAATAATTTTCCATTGGGAAGAACTGCAAATATATACAATAAAATAAAACTCAAAATCTATCATTGATAAATTAATACAATTTAAATAATTATATAAATACCTGAAGAACTGAATGGAGTGGTCATAGTGGAGCTAGCATAAACTGGCTTCCCTTCAATTAAATCTATAAAATGTGCAATTTTTGCAGATATTTGGCCTGGATCTGTATTTGCTACCGCGTTCAAAGGCGTGTTAATACATTTACTGGCTCCACTATAAAACTTTTTAATATTTGGATTGTCCGATGTTCCAGATATATCTTTTGTAGCTTGCTCATAACTTTGAATAAGATTATTGCATCGCACATATTTATCACAGTCTTCCTTCAAAATATATCCTTGAAGAGCAGTTGGAAGCACGGATTCAACGTTCTCTCTTTCGTTCGTTGGATGTGTTTCCGATGCTTTCTGTAACGCAGCAGCAGCTAAGGCTTCCTGTGCTAATGTTTCTTCTTTTCGTTTAGCTTCTGTCTCCAATTGTTTCTGAATTACTAGAGCTGCCGCATCTGCATCTGCCTGTTTCTGTTCAACTTTTAGTTGACGTTCCCTTTCTTCAGCGGCTTTTGCTGCGGCTGCTCTGGCTTGTACAGCAGCATTTTCTTTTGCTTTCTGTTCCTGTTTGTGCTTCTTTTTTAATTCAAATTCGAGATCTAATGCATCATTCTCACTTTTCCACCGCATTTCTTGAGCGCTTACATCAGCTAAAACTTGGGCTTCGATTTCCAGGTTCTGTAGGCTCAATCTAGTTAGATTTGCTCGAAGCTTGATGGCAGGGTCTTCTAAACTAACATTTAGCTTTTCCAGGCTGGCATCGAGTTGTTTCAGGATCTTATCTTTTTGATGCTGACTATTTTCTTGTACAGTTTGATTTAAGCATTCCTAGAGATGTAGATTAAATTACATATTATGCGGAATTTCTGTTAAAATTGTACTCTACCAACATTATAGTAGCGGAGGTGTGCCTCAATGTGATTCATTTGCTCTGCAACTTGAAGCATTTGAAAATCTCGTTCCATTGCTTCATCATCATATTCATCCTCCCTAATGCCATATCCTTTTCGTTTTGCTTTTACATGCTTACATGAATCTGTCACATCTAAGATAAACAAAAAAAGAAAACGAATCAATTTAAAGAAACAGCTAACATGTAAGCTAGATCTCGAAGAATTTTTTCCAACCTTCCTCAATGCCATTATTGTTTGTAGATCGACGACGATATCCATTATTCTCTGATAATGTTAACCTACTTCCACTTCCACTACTGGTCCCCACAGGAGAAATTTCACGTACTGCTTGTTTCTCTTCCGACCACTTGGTCACTCTAATGAACAAGACAGAGGGGTGAAAAAAATCCGATTTTCGCGTTACATAAATATGGTTCACTTCACGCCTACCTTATCACACGTTCAATAACAGCTATTTTAACGGAATCCTCTTCCGCTTGGGTTTTAGAGATCAAACGCTAAAAATTGCAAACAGAAATTTACATATAGAGTATCTGCCTATGTAGATGTATTTCTGTATTTTATGTATGCATACCGCAACAGCATTAGGTTTTTCATCCCATCCCGTATCATACCGAAGTTGACCTTTGGGGGAATTTCTAAGCACATTCAATATCTCTCCATGTTTCATCGACCCTCTCCTATTCTGATTCTGGGTGGGGGGACTGGACATTTTGCCTTCAGGTGATGGTATTTGATACATAGGCGCTTATCTTCAGTAGGCACAAAAGAAAAGTTGGATATAATATAATAATTGCATTAATACATCAATAAAGTTACAATAATTAATTAAACTTTCAAGTAATTTTGCAACAACTTTGCAACCAAAAACTCTGCTGATTTTGGAGAGTAGGTATTGTTTGTTTTGGATGAGACTGGCTCGCGGTGAACACGGCCCGGCAGAAAACACGCGACCACGCAAACCACGCACAACCAACCATGCTTCCATTCCAATCCACACTGGACTAGATCGCTAATCAGAGCAGGCAGAGTTTGTCCTCCATTTAATTATATTTCGGAGAAGACAACTTATTATTTAATTGCAATTAATATAAGTTTAACTGTAATTATTTACTCACTTAGTAAATAATATACAAGATCAAGCAGCGAGTGGGTGGGTGGTGAAACAAAGAAAGAGGTAAGATAGGATGAAACCTTCTTCTTAAAAACTTTATAGTTTTATTTGATTGATTTTTAGTGTGTAGTGGAAGTGGAAAAGATGAGAAATTTAAGGTTATCTTTTGATATCTATATAGATGAGTTAATAAGGAATTGAATCACATTTTGGAAGATTTGCGTTTTGGTATAATTGACCAACATCATCATGGCTGGAGAAAAGAAGCTCCACATCCTTTTCGAACATGCGTCCGGGTTCGGAATCTTCAAAATTAGAGAGTTTGAAGAGGAGAATATGTTCTTAGCTGAGGTAAGTGAGGCGATTTGAGTTTGTTTTATTTAGTATGGGGTGGGGAGGGGATTTTAATGCAACAAGACGATGATGAACGGACATGCACCACTCTGATGTACCATGAAGGATAAACCATATCCGAATCAAACACTGAGCTCTTGTTGGGGGATTAAGTATTGCATATTTGAAATAGTTTTTACTGTTTTAGAATAGTTTTGTTTGTGTCAATTATATAATAAGATGGAATTTGTCATTCAAATAGGTGGAAGAATGCATCCGGGACTTTAGTAAATTTTCCGCAATTGCCAACCATGTAGCGTTCTCCCCTTTCAAAACTGCTCAAGCAGCCTTAGAAAGCTTAAACTCTGTGACAGAAGGAGTACTGCCGGATGACTTGAAGAACTTCTTGTCAACTTTAGGTATCAAGGGTTTAGTTTTGGGCGTGGTTGAGCCAAAATTGGGGGCTGCGATTGGGGAGGTATTTCCAAAAGTCAAGCTTCGCATTGGGCCTGTTATCAATGAAATCACGAGGGGAATCCGAACCCATTTTCATAAGATGGTGAAGGCGTTTACAGATGAGGCTTGTAAGTGATGACATAAAGTTTAAGAAAGTTTTTGTAGTTGTTTGTTTACTAATATAAATTTGTTAATGATTTTGTAGGTGGAAAAGCACAACTTGGTCTTGGACATGCTTACTCTCGATCTAAAGTGAAATTCAACGTTAATCGTGCTGATAACATGATCATTCAGGGAATTGCTCTATTAGATCAGCTAGACAAAGATATCAATACATTTGCTATGCGGATCCGAGAGTGGTATTCCTACCACTTCCCAGAGTTGGTCAAGATTGTTCCAGATAATCACTTGTTCTGCAGAGTAGTATCTTATGTAAAGAATCGTAAGGAACTTACTGACGAGAGCCTTGACACCCTGGAAGAAATTATTGGAGATTCGGGAAAAGCAAGAGCTGTGTTGGATGCGTCTAGGTCTTCTATGGGAATGGACATATCTCCCATTGACCTCATTAATATTGAAGCCTTTGCTTCAAGGGTTATTAAGTTAGCAGAATATAGAAAGTAAGACTTCAACAGCTAATCATATTACTATTCTTTATTGAAACATGGGCCCTTTTGCCATACAATTGCATGTTTATTGCTCTTGTATCTTTCCCTTGGGCCGAAATTAAAATTTTGTTATCGTCTTTTTTAAGTGAAGATTCAATTCCCACTTGAATACTTTGCAAAATCACAATCCCTGTTTATATAAAGTCACAAAATCAAAATGATAATTGTCACAGCTAATTAAACATGTTTGTCCTTCCTTGTACAGGAGCCTGTTGGTATATTTGCAATCAAAGATGAACACTATTGCCCCCAATCTGACCTCACTATTGGGAGAAACTGTTGCTGCCAGATTGATTTCTCATGCGGGATCTCTCACTAATTTAGGTAAGGTATTTTTGAGAACTCTTGTGAATAATTGTAAGGAAATATTTGTTAATAATCGATTTTTGTTCACAGCGAAGTTTCCAGCATCCACTGTTCAAATTCTCGGAGCTGAGAAGGCATTGTTCAGAGCGTTGAAAACCAGAGGCAAAACTCCAAAATACGGACTTCTTTTTCATTCGACATTCATTGGTAATGAAGTTTTGGTTAATTGTCTTATCCACTTCTGCTAAATTAGTACATTAAGTTTAAGGCTTTCTTGTGTTGTATGATAGCGACTTGAATCGCTCTTGTATGTCAAAAGGGGCCAATATTAAAAATCTTGTCATGGGGCCGAGTAGGGAGCAGATAATATTCCTTTCGGTCATAATTGCCTCGATGACAAAAACTATTCTCAATTATTATTTACCAACCAATCGAATTCATCATTATTTTCGTGACATGCAGTAAATACATAATTTTAAATATTTAAATTGTAATTCTCCAGGTCGTGCCGGAGCTGCCAACAAAGGTCGTATTTCAAGGTTCCTCGCTAATAAATGCACGATTGCGTCCCGAATTGATTGTTTCACAGGTGAGATTTTTAATATAACTTTATTTCGAACAATGTATTGAACCTGATGAACGGGCATGCACCACTCCGAATAAAGTGTGAGGTAAAACTTACCCTTTCCGAATCACTACTGATCACATCCCTCCAATTTAAAATATTGATTTTGAACGTGAGCGTTTTCTGATCAAACTTATTTCCGTTTTTTTAGAAACACCAACTAACATATTTGGTGAAAAGTTGCGGGAGCAGGTTGAAGAACGGTTGAATTTCTTTGAAACTGGAGATGTGCCAAGAAAAAATACTGACGTAATGAAAGAAGCTTTGGAAGAGACGTTTAATGCAGCCCTCACTATCAGCGACAAGAAGACAAAGAAAGATAAGAAAAAGAAAAAAAGGAAGGCTGATGAAGTGGAAGATGCGACTAATGATACTGAAGAAGTACCCACAAAAAAACGAAAGGGCCAAGTGGATCCATTAGACGATAGTTTACATGCAGCAAACGGGAATGGAAACGAGGACGATGATGAACAACCTGCTGCGCTAGCTAAAAAGAAGAAGAAAAAGAAAGCCCAATAATTGACAATTGGAAGTTTTTACATTTCTATTAATTATGTAGGGTTAAACTATATAAATATTTTACTCTTGTAGTACAGTGACTTTTTAAGAGTTGTTTGTATACTGGATTCTTGTTTTGCTGTATTTGTATGAGTGGATATTTTTTATATCGATTAGTAAAAATTTCGAAAATAAATTGTTAATAATTGTTAAACTTTAACTGAATGGGTATTGTATTGAATAATTTATTGAAATTGTCTTCATTATCATTTTCACATGCTTCATACATATGCAGTGGTCATATAGTGTTTTATAAATTAAACCTAAATTCTAATATCACAAATTTTCGGGTTTAATTTTACATCAACAATTCAGTCGTCAACTGATGATCTAAAAAACATAAAGCGATCAGCTAGTTTTGGACTTGGACATCGCAATACATCATAATTATCCAACCAAGCTTTACTAAAGTTGAACTTTTTAGCAAAACTTTCCGAAGAAAACTCGTTATCCAGTCTGGAATAAAACTTTTGAATGTCAAAACTTTCACTTGGAATAAGTTGCCTTAATAGAATTTCCGGAAATGTGGGGAGCCATTTAAGAGTAAAGTAAAACGAAAGACTTCTGCTTGTGGGAGACGTCCCGAAGATTAAATCCAAATCGGGATTAGTTTCGCCAACAGGAGATTTTGATCTTATTCTATTTTCATTGCCCTTTTTTATAATAGTAGCTGTTCCTTTACCTTTGGGTTTGGTTTTCACGGGGTCTTGTTTTATCGCAAGACTAAGCCGTTTGACAGAGTCGATTTCTTCAGCAGACTTCAAATTGGTCTCAAATTTTTCAACAAGTTTTCGTAAATCTTTACTGTCTTTGGAACTTTCAAATTGTAGTCCTTTTTCAATTCCACCTGTGAATTCTTTGCGTACTGCTTCCTTGTAGTCAGGTTGTTCATCTAACAATTTTTTTAATAGTTTAAATACCAAATTGTCGCTTTCACTTGTTACAGTTTGCATGGGAGGTAGTGCGCTTAGATTTAGAGAATAACTAATGACTGGTGTGAAATGTTGTTTAAAACTTAAAAGTGGATTAATATTTGCTGATTTCTCATATCCAACGTATTGCACATCAACGATTGTGTTAATTTCATTTTCTGTTGTGGACAACTCAACTACAGTCACAGTCCCTTCATCTGTGACTACAGTGTCATTTTTCTTTTCTCTTCGTTTTCGCTGAGACTTGGCTTTGGCGTATGATTTTGCTTTCTTGAGGGCCGAAAAAACTCGAGAAGATTTGATTTCATCAATTACTTCAATCTCTTTATGTAACTCTGCTTCTCCAACTCCTGTACAACAATTAAGGGCAGATGGATCAATGGGATGAGCTTCAGTGTTGAAAATATATCCACCAGCATAAACGGTACATTTTCCTCGGGGAGTATCAACAATAGTGACATCATCTCCTTCACTGTGAATGAAATTGTTTGGATCAAACAGTAGATACAGGTATTTCACTGTTTCAGCCAAGAAGAATGATTCCATACGGTCTTCAAGTGTCTGTAAACATCAGTAATATAACTTTTTTTATACGTCTTGGAACAGTATGGGTGAAAAAGATATCTACATATGTACATACCAAAGTAGTGACGTCCCTAATGGTCGCATATCCGCATTCGGTTCTTGCATTGTATTGAATAGAATGCAAAATATCCTCGCCAATTTCAAGCATGTACGGATCGCCAGTTGCCCGGTATAGATACATCGCAGATTCGATAAGCTCAGGACGCAGAGGATAACCTTCACGCTGGTGTGTTGCTTTACCCTACAAATAAACGAATTAAATACCATGCTACATACTAACCATCAGGAGTATTAATATGGAATTAGATATCAGATGGATGTCACATTACGTTATGTGACTCACATACCTGTAAGATATTGTACAATTCAGGTAGCCCTCCATACTGCTTTAAGATCCTGTGGTAATTGGTCATCGCTTTCAATCCACTCTTGAATTCGCCCACCAAACTCAGCATCCCAGGAAAAAAAGTTTCCAGACTACATAAAATCATAATTGTCAGATTTTGTGAATAAAATTTTACAAGATTATATTATTTTCGTATTCCTGCACCTCTGAAAAGTTGTAGCTGACACATGACCTTGTCCCATTGTTGCCCAAACATACCAACCACCTTTTCCCAAATGTTTTTCGATAGCACGATGAAAAACTCTGAACATGAAAAGATTAAAAAAACACAATTAAAAAGATTTATTTATTGTAATATATCTATCGTAAAAAACAAACCTGAACATGTGCATCAATTCTGGAGTTTGGAACAATATGGACCCTATAAAATCAAGTCAAATGATGAGGATTAATTAAAATAATTACTTTTTACCAGATTTTACCTTTTACAAGGTATTCAAAAAAAGAATCCACCCCAGCACCTATCCCAGCATCAATTGCTGTCCATTTTCCAGTTTTAGTATCAATATGATTACCAACTAAATCCAACGGAGAGCGTCGGGCATACAAGGAATGAATTGCACGCAAAGCAATCTGTGCCGGTTAACATTTAAATTAAATGATTATAAATACTATTATATTATGCTGTTAATTGGAAGGGTGTGTAAAATACAAATACCATGCCTTTTCATAAATTGGATCCCCTGTTAGCCTAGATAAAGCACCAAATTCGACTATAAATGTTCCTACGCCAGCTGTACAAGTTACCGGTGTCTCATTGGGAGGAACACCATAACGTAAATTGACAGTTCCAAAAGGCATTCCTATTACAAATTGAAAACAAGAAATTAAGAGTTTGTAAAAGGTTAAAAAACGTGGATTTATTTTTCTAAACCACTTCACCTGTTGGAGTGTCAAAAGCTGGAAGTAATTTTCGCCCAACCATTTCTGCCAGCCTGATAGAAATTGAAAATAATAAAGGCAAATCACGATATGGTTGTTAATCTAACATCTGCTGCAATACCTGAGCAATGGACCTTGACATGGCCACCCTGGTTCCAGGTCCATTCCAGCTCTAATATTTTATCAAACATTTTATATACTTTTTCAACCCCGAGATAGATTTGAAAAACTTTCGTACTTTTGACTAAGCATGTGTGCGCTTAGGAGTCCTCCCAAAATCCGAATATTGGTCTCAAACACTGATACATTGATATTCATGTCGAAATGAGCATTTTCCAATATAAGTTGGGCAACCCGTCTATTTAATTAAACATTGTTAAACTGTTAATTCGTGCCTGTTAACATTAACCACGCATTTCGATAGATTTGATAGTTATCCTGAAGTTACCTAAACTCTGAATAGTTCCCTATGACCGCCAGTGTATCCAGCGTGTCGATAAGAGTTAGAGAATAACTACCCCAAGTGTCCACCCCGTCACAACTCAATGGCTATAAGAGAAGTTAACTTAAATTAGATTATGAAGAAATAAGAAGAGATCGTTATCATCGTGAAATTTATTAATGATGAATATTCTTACCCTGAGCTCGTCGTATGGATAAGCATGATCAATGTAATTATTGTACCCGTGATAAAAGACTGAGAGAACTTCTTCCCTGCAAAAATAACAAATGTTTTAGATTTTCACCAGTGTCAATATTTGGCATATTTTCTTGAAGAAGCAACTCAACAAGTTTCGAAAGCTCAAATAAATCAACTTGTCAAAACATCCCTTCTTTCTACTCTGCGTATTCTTAAAAACAGTGTATTCTACTGCTGTACTTACCTGAGTTCCGTCAATCGTTTCTCATCATAGACTCGAATAGCACTGATTGTATTAAAATTAATCGAACTGAATATCAACCAACACAAGCATACTGCCAAAACTGAAGGAAGCTGCCCCCACCACGACCACGTCATCCTGGTACCTGGATTGGATGTTGAATGTTGATAATTTTCTTATGTTTCAGGTCCAGCGATTTTCATCTCATCATCATCCTTCTCTTACCCAACCTGTGACCTGCTGCGAATAATGCATAAATTAATTATGTTCAATTGCACTAACACTAACACTGAATAATCGATATGATTTTAATTTAACCAATTACCACATTGCATAACCAAATACAAACATACTTACCTGTCAAAACTTATTAGGATCCAAACAACACTTGCTGTTTAACTACCAAAACTAAGAATATACAGAGGAGGGGTCGGTCATGAGAGGGCTCCAAATTAATAGCTAAACTACTAGAAATTAGTTGAAAACAATAGTTATTTAGTTAATTATAACAATCCCCCAGCTGTTTTTGTGCTGATCAAGATGCTGCGATGGGTGAGCGTGAAAGAAAAGTCGAGTTGCTTAATTTGCACTCTACAAACAACCACAACCAGTCCACAGTCCGACTCATCCCAGTCGATAATAATATGTATTAAGCAGAGCACACAGAGAAAGCAAGGCATGACTAAAGAATTTATCAAATTATTAATTAATACTAATTAAATAGATAATTTCTTAATTTAGAGCATTGTTCAGGTAAAAATATTTTTGAGGTCTGCAATTATTTCTAGCTAATAATTTGGAATTTCTGTACTTTGATTTCACATTATATTTATTATCCTATATTAGATTGTTCAGTTCAAGTAGCGACAAATGGACGAACTACCCGTCCCCCCTACCCCCACCTGTTACTTGAGTAACAACAATATGCAGCAGGGAGGAATGCCTTTGGCGAGTTCGTCGTCGTCATCCAGTTCTGGCGACAGCAGTAGTAGTTCAAGTTCGTCATCATCCTCTGATGAGGATGAAGTTGGAACTAATGGGAATACCAACATTGGCGACGACTGTTTTGATGGTGTATTTTCTACGCCCAAGGCGTCATCGAGTAAGATGACAAAAGGACCCAACTATCCGTCTTCATCGAAAAATGGCGCAACATCGGTCCCTCGTTTGGGGAAGTTGGTTGCATCTGGATCTGTGATAAATGATAAGATTCGTGTGGTTCCAATCGAAGAGCAGGAAATAACCCCTGCCAATGGAGCCGCAAAAACAGGCCGTGGCCGTGGTAGACCGAGAAAGATTACTACTGAAGTCGAGAAAGCAGAGTTAAAGAAAGACCCAACAATTGAGTTTCACGTTACAAAAAAGAAAAAGACTGCACCATCGGTTAAAAATCAGGATGAAATAGTAGTGAATCATCAGACCTTACCTGATACCGTCAACAACGTGGACGATGAGATTAACTCCAAGAAGAATGACACCATTAATTCTGAAGAGAACGACCGAGCTTATGCTTTACATTTGGTTGAACAAGAAGAAGAAAATCAAAATAGACGATTTCCGAAGAGGTCGAGTACCAGTAACCGAGTAAATAACGTGAATTACTTATTCAGCCTACAACATGAAATGATGAAGCAAGAATTAAACGCTAAACGTTCGAAATCTGAGGGCCGCAGTAAGAAGAATTCTAAGCGTCCAAAAGTTGAAGCACAAGGTATGATGACAAGTTTGGACAATAGCAGCAAGCAAAAAACCTCGGGTTCTAAGCGTAAAACTTCTTCGGTGAAGAAAAGCTCCTCACATTCTAAGAAATTGGATGACACCAAGCCTTCATCCTCAAAAAACAACCTCGTTTCGAATCATGAAAGAATGGATAGGGATGCTTCCTCAACATATCTTCGGTTTAGTGGAAAAACTGCGGATTGGGATTGTTATCTCAAAGCAAAAAATCCGGATATTCTTCATTGGATCTCAAGCGTGAGCAAGTTTCCTAATGTATGTTCGTTCATTCTATTCAAGTTTAAATTAGATTAATGTCTTATTATTTAATATTAATAATCATCCAAATCTTTTTATTATATAAAAGGCTCCACTATCGGAAATGTGGGATGATTTTGCCAAACCTGGGACAAAGGTTGAAATTCCAAACTGCTTTGTGCACTGCAGTAGACCGGTGAACTATTTTGAACTTATTTTGACTGATGTAGATATTTGAATTCTGATAATTTCCTAGGTCTATTGGATTGCAACCATCAAATTTTTTGCTGGGTATAAGGCCCTCGTCCAGTATGAAACATTTGGATATGGGAAGCCGTTATTTGGCTGGATGTCATTTTGCAGCTATGTGCCTAAACCCATAGGCTACTGTGATGCTAATGCAATTTTACTGTTTCCTCCATACGGTAACACATTTTGTTAAGTATGTGTATTATAATTCGACAATATTGAAGTCATTGTTAAACTTTTCAGACGTAAATGAAGAAAACCAAGATTTTTTGCATCTACTTCGCTCCATTATGGATGAGTTCAGCTTGACAACTTTGAGGGTTGATCATTTGGACATGATAACCTCTTCCATTAAGTCAAAACAACGGTAATTACAATACATAATTCTAATACATAAATGTCATATTGGAAAAACTGAATATGAGGTAAAATTAAGATACAAGCTCGAAGATGTTGTTGAAGCTATGGATTGTACTGTCGCGCACACTAGACGCCTGGGAAGGGTCACTGGAGTAATTGGGGACCGAGTTCATGTGACCTATATTGGAGAGGAGGACACGGCTAAGTCGTCGCACCTAGGTAGTCAACAATGTCAATATCATCTAATTTAACATACTATGATGAAGATGAACATATATGCAATGCAACCTGTTTCAATTACAGTGCCAGGATTTTGGTTCAATGTGAAAAGCGACCTAATTCGTCCTGTAGGCTGGTGTCAGGAGGTAGGAATGGAACTTTTGGGGGTTCCCAAAAATGCAAAGTTTCCTAGTGTAGATCTTACAATTATGCCTCCATACCCCGAAGACGCATACTTCAGGACGGGCATGGCATTTGAAGTAATTCATCCCCTTCATCTGAATCGGATTGCTGCTGCAAAAATAGAAAAGGTTTACAAACATGGATACTTCCTAGCCAAAATTGAATGTAACGCTCCACTTATTCCAATCATGATGTTCGTGTTTCACATCACATGCCCCTGGATTCTTCCTTGTGGATTTTGTGCTATGCATAACATCAAACTGGCCGTTCCACGGGGAGCACGCGAGGACAATTTTAAATGGGATGCATATTGTTCCAAGAAAAATGTGGTTAAGCTGGATATTAGCCCGATGTTGCCGGTAACGTTTTATTATTAAAAACTTAATGAAAACTGCATATTTATAAAATTTATGGTGTACAGCGCCCAGCTAATCCATTTTCTACCGGTGAAAAATTTGAAGCAATCGACCTTCGACAGCCTTCATTTTGCAATCCTGTCACTGTGAAAAAGGTGGCTGGCCATTTATTATTGCTCCATTTCGATGGGCGGCCACGACAAAGCGCCGGAGCTCTTCAATGGATAGATTGCACATCTCCAGAAATTTATCCAGCAGGATGGGCTGAAATGATGGGGCACGAGTTTCAGGGTCATCCTGAATTTCCGAAAATAGAGGATACTCCAGTGAAGTTGATCTGAGTCATGATTCATTGCGTAGGGTTAAATGTTTTTATTAGTTTGACTAAAGTAGTCTGCCACCAGCACTATTATACTCTATTGTTTAGTTTTTCCAGTGCTGTTTGATTCACTCACTTGGCTTATCATTATCAGCTATTGTCTATTACACTTATACAATTAGACATTTGAACTTTTGACCAATTAATTGCAATTATAGTTGAAAAATATGCTTTAGACAATAAATATGAAAACATTTACGTAATACACCAATTTAAATACAATCATTATTTTTAAAACATATCACAGAAGTCAGCGGATTTATTTTGTATAATATTAATTAACGCATACCGGGATAAAATATAAAACACAATTATTATTCAAAGTAAGGAGGTTCTGTGTTTCACAGCATTAACATGGTTCATATAAATATCCGTAAAATTTACTATAACAGGTTCCGGACTCAATTGAATTTCAACGATAGCATTTAAATGAACTAATTTTTCTGTCAGCTCCTTCATACCCTGCAATACAAAATTTGAAAATATTAGACGATTTCATGAAGGGGAGTGAATGAAAATCATAAATCTTGTAGCTTGCCTGTGAAATTTGCTCTTTGCCAGTCGGAGTTTTCATACTCTTTAAACGTTTCATTTCTGCCGGATTAAAACCGATGATTTTATTTAATAATTCTGCTGATAATTTGCAATTAAGAAATCCGGTGCCATCGTTTAGGGACACAGTAAGAGTCCATGCACCATTTGACACTTGAATATTAGAGTTAACTGTTGACACACAGGCTTTTATATGCAAACTATTTCCTGATTCCGCCAAAAAGTCCAAATTGTCTATTATTTGTTTAATATATATATATGGTCGACCAGAAACCATAATTGGATATTTAGTAGTGGGGATGATTGGAAGGACGATTCCGGTGGACTTTGTTGGGAAGGGTGTATTTAAAATTTGATTATTTGTTCCTTTTGTACTACTTCCCGATGCTCTTCTCTCAAGTTCGTCTAGCTCAGCAGTGAATGATTCATCGATTACGGAAAAATCATCATTGTCGCTATCACTTACAATAATGATGGATTTTTCTGCTTGGTTTCTAGTGGAGGATGATGATGTGCTAGGTTTCTGGGGGGTTGGTAGTTTATAAGAGGTCGGCGTCGGTTTAACTCTTCTCGTTATTGTGGTTCCGGGTACGGGTGGTGTGGCAGGTTTTATTATCACGGGCATTGGTTTCATATACCCATCAATTTTTAATTGTTTAGGTTTAGGCCCCCTCTTTTTTGACGTACCTACCTCTGCTACCTGCTTGGCTGTTTGAAAACCACCAATTTGTTGCATTAAACTTGGTTGAGCGTTAACAGGTTGATCCTTCTTTGAAGTATTTTTACCAGATCGAGTAACACCGGCGCCTCGTGTTGCAGCTTTAACATTCGCAGGAGGTTTCTTTGGGATATTTGTCTTAGGCTTGGGCTTAGTTTTTGATATAGTGGGAATGCTGGTTGAACTATTATTGTTTTGATTCATAGTATTTGAAGCACTTGAACCGCTAAAGATGTCAAGATTATTATAATCTTGAGTGCTTATTATTTCTGTGTTCATGTTGGCAATAGCTTGTGTGTCAGCCATCGAGTTAGAGAGTGTTCTAGAGTTCGTTGTTGCCGTTGAATAATTGGATCCTCCAAGCAAAAGATTTTCATCAATCTCCATAAAAATTTTGTCGTCATCATCGTCTATGGCATCTGGAAATCCATCATCAATGCTTGTAATAGTAGCACTAGGGTTAGTACGTTGGAATCCCTGCTGAGTTATAGTTGGGTTATTCTGGTTGCCACCAGGCACATTTCTACAAATAAAAAACATTTTTAGTGTTATTTACTGGGGGACGATTAATACTAGTGCACATGTCAATTGGAAATTAAAATTAGTAATTAATCACTTACAATCGACTAGAAAGAATAGCTTCAACTGAATGACTCTGTAAGAAGCTTTCAACTTCCCCACCAATAAATTTTACATTTGCTGCACGTAATTGGAGCACCCCCCTTCTGCATTCTATTGGCCCAATTAACGATAGCTGTAATAATTTGTGTGCAAAATCAGACACGTACAATCCAAACTGTTTTGTTAAATATTTGTCATCAAACCTTAACGCCAGGTTTCAAACTGAGAGAAAGACAAGATATAGGGCTTAATTCCAATCCGTAAACCTTTTGGCTTCCATCCGTCAGAGTAAGATATAAACATTTTTTGGGTTTTGGAGCCCAAATGTCATCATTGTTACTCCCAGCACCAGTTACATTTGTATTTTCATTTTCCAGCTTTTTAATTTGTTTCCACTGGTTGTATGCTGATTCTCCAATGTCTTGAATGGAATTCATCTGCACAAATTGGGCAACATAATATTAATATTATGTTGAGTGATGCAACTGTTGTGAATTTCTAACCTGAACACCATATTTTCCCTTTAGACTACATAGCTTTTGAGCAGCTAAATTTGTTGGGAGGCAAGAACTTCTCAATTCCTCTAAGTTGGTGTCAATCCACTGTTCATAAACGTGTTTTTTGCAAGCAACCTCCGAGAGCTGCCAAATGAATATATTATTATTAATTTTTAATTATTATTGTGGCTATTATAATTATTAAATTGTAGCAAAGCATATTATTGTACTTCATGACAGATGTACTTCAAACTTACATCTGCAAAATTTGATTGGACCCACTGCATACACGCTTGGAGCCATTCGTCAGTGTGAGTATAAGCGTTTTCCAACATGAATTTCTTTATTTTTGGAAGCATTGCCATGTCCAAATCTTCAAATCTAAAATAAAACCCATACAAATGTAATTAATAACTGTCCTACTATTTCATATTTTATCTTTTTCCATCCTTCTGTTACCATTTAAAATTGTTGCAAAAATTAACCAGGCCCAGCCACACAATTCCTTTTCCCCGGGTTCGGGCAAAACCAAAAATTAAACCGATAAAAATCCACACAAATATTAAAAACAATCAATTTTTCCCAAATTACAAAATCTGAACAATTTCAGTCGAATGTTGACATTAATTAATACACAGAAATTCAAATCATTCCCGGATTTGCGGGGCACTGTGATAAATGCAGACATATATTTAGCAAGCCAATCCAACCAGACCAAAATCAGATCAATCCAATTGACAATTCGAAACTATAATAAAATCAATAATAATCACAGTTATACTATTAATTAATTATTTCCATAAAATAAAACACACGCAATTCATACGTATCAAATTCATACTTATCATACTTATCATCCTAAAATTCAAGGTCGTCTCGAACAAAGCTCTTCACGCTTCACGATCATTCCATCCTCTCATTTTTCTCAGCCTTCTCAAACTCACTCTTACCACTCTTCACCAACATGTAAAGTAGACATTCTAATCTGTGTAAAGTCAATTCACACCTTATCGTCTGATTTATCCATAAAATTTACACTATTTCCGAAATATCGAATTTCAACAATAATTTTCCTCCGTGCATATTTTACATGTGTTAATATTTTTTTGAAAAATTTACAAAATTTTGAACCGAGGAGCATGTGAATAGACCTCTGTCCCAAAAAACGAGGCAAGCAAACCGCAATGGCCACACACGTGTGGAGCAGACTTGCTTGCTTCGTCTCATAAATCCAGCCAGGCTCACTCACTCCACGCCGTCTTCACTCCAAATTCACATCTCTCCACAAAATTCTCTAGAAATTTAAAGAATTAATTAATTAATTGGTGGATTGGACTGAATTGTCTTAAAAAATATAGAGCTTGCTATCATCTTCTAGTTATTCGTGTAGTTCTGATTTTGATAACCTTCTTTCTTATCTTTTGAAGAGAGATTGAATTTTGAACGCGTAGTTTTTTTTCAATCAGTTTTTGTATGATGGCTGCCCCCCCTCCAGTTGATCGCGGTGTGGCCGCACTTGTTTATGACTACTTAAAATCTACGGCTGGAAATTTGGCAGAAACTTTTAAGACGAAGGTTAATGCGGTAAGTGGAATTTTAATGAAGAATTTACATGTAGAGAAGTGTATTGTTGCCCATTTAAAATAAAACTCAGCAGGATTACTGATATTAATATTTATGGTTACAGCCTGCCCTACCAGCCGGTTCCCCAACGTTGCAGGAAGTTTTTAAGCATTTTCAAGAGTAAGTTTGCGATATAAGTTCGTTAAATTATTTTATTTATAAATTGGGTTCAATTTAAATGCCCTTCTTTATTTAGAAATGCCCCAGCAAAACGACGCCTGTCTCTAACCCCATCGTGTACCCCTGCTGCAAAGAAGGCCAAGAAGGATTCATCAAGCAGTAGTGAAGATTCATCAGATGACGAGCCAAAATCTAAAGTCCAAGCAAAACCTACCCCAGTTACGCCTACGGTTACACCTGTCCCTAAGAAGAAGGAGTCTAGTAGTGAAGAAGATTCTTCGGAGGATGAAGTTGATAAGGCTGTGGTGAAAAAACCGGCTCCTCTGCCAGTACAGAAGGCCACCCCTGGTAAAGCAGCACCACAAAAGAAAAAGGAATCATCATCTGAGAGCGAAGATAGTTCGGAAGATGAGAAACCCATAGTAAAAAAGCCTGTCGCTACAACGCCTGCCAAAACCCCTATCAAACCCACGGTTGCAAAGAAAGAAGAATCTTCAGATAGCGATGACAGCTCTGAAGATGAGAAGCCAGCAGTTAAAGTTAAAAAGCCTGTCTCCCCTGTTAAAACACCCGTCGCTGTTGCAAAGAAAAAAGAATCGTCGTCTGAAGAGAGCGATAGTTCTGAAGATGAGAAGCCAGCGGTAAAGAAACCTGCTGTCCCAGCTGCAACTCTTAAATCGTCGCCAGTAAAGGTAGCACCTAAAAAGAAGGAATCTTCATCCGAGGAGGATAGCTCAGAAGACGAAAAACCAGCTGCGAAAAAGCCAGTGATTACTTCCCCTGTAAAATTAACTCCAGCTAAAGTTGTTGCTAAAAAGGAAGAATCATCTGACGATTCAGATGACAGTTCTGAAGATGAGAAGCCAGCTGCCAAGAAACCGGTTACTCCTGCTCCGAAATCTGCTGCGCCAGCCGCAAAGAAAAAGGAATCGTCTTCGGAAGAGAGCGATTCTGACGAGGATGAAAAACCTGTCGTGAAGAAACCAGTTGCAGTCAATGGTGTCAGTAAGGTAAATGGCAATGCTGATGAGGAGGAGGAGGATGATGAGGAAGAAGAAGAGGATGGTCCTGTAATCAAGAAACCAAACAACTCTTTTGGAAGTCAAAATGGGGACGATGGTGGTGAAGAACAACAACAGAATGGAGGTGGAAAATGGCAACAGAGAAACTCGGTAAGGATATAATTTAACAAACAAGTTTATTTATTTTCAATTTTGGTTGGCTTGTTTATTTTCTGTTGTGTTTTGCATTTGATTTTGATTTTAATATTCAATTTCATCAAAACTAAACTGATTTTATTATGCAAGCAAAAGCAAATGCTGAATCGGAGTCAGGAGCGGAAAACACCATTTCGGCGAGTAAAAGCTGAAGAGATACCTGTCTCTGATAAATTTGCAGACAATTCTTTTGAAGCGAAAGTGAGTTCAGGTCACAGAAGTCGCATGAATTGGGTCTTGGCTTGGATAAGGCAAGGCTAATTTGATAGAGGAGTATATTCTTGTACATATTTGTATTTTAGCTAGATCAGGGTGTGCACTATTTGTAAGAAAGCAACAGTTTTACGTTTGGTCACACACCATTCTGCAATTTTACATAAATACAAAGTTTTAGTTTCTGTGAAATGAAATGGTGGTATAAGCTCTTGCCTGTTCGGTTCAGTATTGGTAATTGTCAATTGGAAACAAATGAACCAAATTAGTAATTAGTTTTACTAAAATTGCAGGATGGTGGTGGCCGTGGAGGTGGAGGATTTAGAGGTGGCGATCGTGGTGGTCGAGGTCGTGGATTTGGTGGCGGTGACCGAGGAGGATTCCGTGGACGTGGTGGATTCGGTGATCGTGGCGGAGGACGAGGCGGATTTGGTGGAGGGCGTGGGGGTTTCGGTGACCGTGGAGGGCGAGGCGGATTTGGTGGAGATCGAGGAGGATTCCGTGGTCGTGGTGGGTTTGGGGATAGGGGAGGTGGTCGAGGTGGCTTCGGTGACCGTGGAGGAGGTCGGGGTGGGGGTCGTGGATTTGGTGGCGGTCGTGGAGGATCACCAGCCATTGCCCAAAGAAGAAGTGGTGGCTTTGACAGTTCTGCTGCTCCACAAAATAAGAAAGTTACTTTTGATTAGGCAGTTCAATCGGGTGTGCTACGTTTAATTTACCCCATTGTTAAAATTTATAACTTATTTAGGTAGATTTAGATTTAGTTATTCTAGTTTTATTTCATGCGAGATGCTATATTTCTCAATCGTATATCCTTAACCATCAGTCCAGCCAAGACTTAATTCATCGACTCTAAACCTTATGTTTTTCGTTTTTGTTGCTTTTGTTAATACTTTTAACATGATTACTTAGAGAGGTTCACGAGGGTCCTGGGGCGAAAAGGCCAACTTGGATTTAAAACATACACGAGGCAAATCCTTTCGTCATGAGAAAACTAAAAAGAAACGTGGCAGTTATCGTGGCGGAGCAATCACAATGGAAGTTAATTCTATTCGATATGACGACGATGGTGACTATTAGACGACTTGTTACTTTTTATGTCTTCACTCTTTGCGCCATTTTCTTGTTATTAATTATTACCATTTGTTGGGACTTTCTTTTGTTATTTTTTTGATTTACATCGTAGAAATTTAGAATTATTATAATGTGGACATGTCTGAAGGCGTGGTTTTTTTTCTTTACCTTCTGATTTATAAACGCAAGGTACCTAACTACACCATTGTCCTCTATATTTAAGTCTACAAAGTCGATAGGATTAGCATCGAGATTTATTATAATAATGATGTAGCGTATGTAACGGAGACTAAGCTGCATTCTGTTTCTTCAAACATATGATTATTTTACAATAAAAACTTGATTATCAAAATGTTGCATATGAAATTCTCTTTTTATTCGCAATTTAAGAAAATAAGGTCGATTTTATTGGTATCAATAAATAAATATCATAACATTTCTCACATAATATAATATATAGTAGATTTAATATTAATGCTTTCCCCGATTTCTATTTAATAAGCATAAAATGAGAATAGAACTAATACATGCAATAGCAACCACGGATGCAATTCCAAGTAGGGACCTTTCCACCCAAAAACGTCCTGTACCAGCCGTGACAAGACTTAATCGAGCAGGTGCACGAGGTTTTGTAGGACAACCCTGAAGACAAACATTAAATCAGTTAGCATGCAGTTATTAACGTAGGTCAAATTATCAAGGAATTTATTATTACCCTATGCACTTCATCAATTGTGTACTTTAGAAAAAGATCTTGCAAGTCTCCATCTTCCAAAATCTTCATGGCTTTATCTTGACTCATCATATTTTCATTTTCCAACAGTTGGAAGCAAACTCTGTTAATTGAAGAGAGAAAGTTAATTGCATGCAACTTTCCTTTACAACTCTGTATGTAAATTACCTTGTTTTTCCATCAGCCGCATTGCTTTGGTCAAATGTTAGGACATGAAATTGTCCCATTTTTATATTGACACCACCACTCTTGTTCTGTGGCGCATTTAGAAATTGATCCGTTTCTTCTACCCATTTGCGAAGTTTAGAGAATTCAATCATTGACGCGTGGAGAAGGTGCTAAAACATATTTTATAGTAATTTTTTAATTATTGAATACTTTAAGGGTGGAGGTAGTATTTGTGTTAGTGAAAATGTATTTTTGTGAGGGAGAAAGTTTGTACCTCGTTGGGAGCGATAAAAACTTTCAAATTTTTTTTCATTCCACCATCCTCATCCACCTACAGATATGGTTTGCATTAATATGAATATTAATATTTGATATTTCTAAATTTTAATACTGTTAAAAATCGCACCATTTGAACGCGAAGATGTCCATTTGAATACTTTTCCAAGTTGTCCCATACAAAAATATCTCCAGTATTCTCGTCAATGTGAATAAGCTCGGAAACATTTGTTGGTGATGACCCAACAGTTTTGGGGTGAAACATTTGTGTGGAGGTGTGAATTCTCTTTGGCATCCCTGCATTCCCAATCAAATTCCCTATCGGAGAACCCGCAGCCGCACCCACAATCATCTCAAAATATTTTGTTTTAGAATTGAGCTTGTACTTTCCATCACCACCACCATGAGAATCTCGGATGATTTTAATATTAACTTTGGAAATGCAGTCAGGGACGGAAATCTTCTTTCCGGAAGGGTGGCATTTCACAACGAGAGTCAAATCGTCATGTTCCATTTGAAAGAGATCTACATTTAATGCAAGGTTTGCGGTTTGAGGTCCACTTGGTATAACTTGAAACAGATCACTGCCTCCTCCAGAAATCTCAAAAGTGATCATGTTGTGAGGAACTAGATCTTCATCGATGCCAGTGAAGCTATGAACTATGGACCCAATTGGTGTAGACTCATTCAAAACGAGCTTAACATTTCGTCCAGGGCTGGATAAGTAAGGGAGAGAGTCGTCCACGTCAATCACATAAATTTCGAACCATGCCGAATCACTTTGTGGAGGTGTTCCAGAGTCTTCCACGGAAATGAGGAGCGAGAAGCAATCCATTTTTTCTCGATCTATTGCTTCCTTCAGAGTTAGGGATCCCGATACCTCGTCCAACCGGAAAAGTTCGACATCTTTGACACGAGAAACTTTATCCCTCTGAGTTTTGCTGTGACATGGGTACAATTGTTTAAGAAGGTGATAGCTTAAGCGACCCTCTCCATTGTCAAATGCGTCTGTATCGAATGCTTTCACTTGAAGAATATGTGTTCCTCGAGCTGCTCCTTCTAGTACGGTTGAGTTAAAGTTGTCGTGGAGGAACTGAGGTTTCCCGTCATTTGGAATAACGTTCGATACTTTTATCCCAATGGATAAGATAACTGTTCGTTCTTTCCCATCTTCTACGATAAGACTTAGAACATAAGGGGAAATTCTTCCTCGACCTCGCAAGACTTTGGCTACACTTAATTTTCCAGTGTCTTTCTCGATGGCAAAGAGATTCAAGTGGTGGTCATCCACTAGCCGGAAAGTGATGTTGGGATCTTTGTCGAGATCTTTGCAAACGCCTAAATTATCATTTTTAATTCATAGCTTTTAGCATTCACATCCAAAGTTAAATCAGTGATAAACAATAAATAATCCTTACACATTCCAATAACTGTTCCAACCGGAGCATTTTCAGGAATGAGGTAATCTTCTGTCTCACAAATGGGGTCATTATCATTCTCATCCTCGACAAGTATATGTAACGTGGCAGTAGCAGTTCTTTGGAAAGGACCTCCGGAAGGCGTGTCCATTGCAAGAATTGAAATGGTATGTGTTTCATCTTTTTCGCGATCAATAATTGCCCCAGGCGCGACTTGTACAATTCCAGCGAGAGGGTCAATGGTAAAAAGATCACTCTGTGGGCCAGTGATGGCATACCGAATTGCACCGTAATTTGAAGGGTCGTCCAAGTCGGAGGCTTCAATTGCGGTTATGGGTGTTGGATATATCGCATTTTCAGTGACTTTACCTCTATACTCCTGAAATGCATTTAATAAATGTATCCCATTTGTAATATATTAAAATTAATATAAATTGTACTTGTTTCATAAACGCAGGAGAATGGTCGTTCACATCAGATATCTGAATACCTGCAGTTGAAATAAATGTGCGTCATGTGTGTATACCCTTCAAAAATGGTTGTTTAAATGCCATACCCAAATTAGCAATGGATTCACCACCCCTTTCATCGCGTGCTTTCACTTGTAAAATGTACATATCTTGAACCTCATAATCAAGCTCAGAGGCCACAACCAGTTGGCTATCGTTTAGTCCAAAATTGCTGGATTCAAGTTCAATGAGTTCAAAATCGCTAACAGCTTTCCCAGCAATGTAGTCCCAAGCGTTTAAAGACACTACAGCCGTCCCAACATCTAAATCCTCCGGAATTGTTAAATTTATCCACGGGCTTCCGAGACTCTTTAATTGTGATACATCACCATTTTATTTAAATAAAGGTTGGTAATTTTATCTCAATCTTAATATTTGTATATACCCAAGGATGTCCAAAGATTGGCTTGTTCCTCTCAGCGGCGGTGATATAAAGGGTCACAGCAGCTAAAACCATTCAAGAAATAATAATAAGATAATCAATTAAAAAAAACCAACCAAAAATAAATAAAATACAAACCCGAGTTATTTTGTAAAGTAACTCCGTTTTTGTCTACAACACTTGCAACAAATTCTAAAACCGCAGTTTGCTTGTGCGAAAATGTGTCTTTTAGGATCACTTCCCCAGTTTCAGAGTTAATGCTGAATTAATTATAATTATAATTAGCAATCTTTATTAGATTTCGAAATAAAGAGTCAACTTGAGACGTTTGGTAAAAATACCTTAAGCTTTTAAAGAACTTCTCAGCATCTTCACGAGACCCCATTGAACCGGATGCATCCCAAGTTTGACAAGGACACGAGATTCCGTACTCCAAATCTGCATCTTCATCAAGATCTCGAGCCTTTAAAATTATAACTCCCGTTCCCTCTGGAGACGTCTCACCGATCTCGACACTGTATGCATCTTTCAAAAATTTCGGATCTTCATCGTTCACTGGCATTACTGCAATCTCAACAAAGGCTTTTGCAGACTCGGATGGTTTCCCTTCATCTTCTGCTCGAACTTGGACCCGATACACTCGCTGCTTGGAATCATAATCCAGGTCACCATTCAGTCGAATTGTTCCAGTACCTTCCTCCATTATAAATAAGTCAGCTACTGGTTGGTAATCAATACTGTACTTGATGGAAGCATCTTGGCCGTCGGCGTCATGAGCTATGTATAGAAGTGAGAGTTATTAGTCTGACTTTTCCTTTACATCGTCCTTCACCCAATAAATCAGATTGATTGATTTACTGTAACTATTTTTATAAATTACCTTTCACTGTGAAAACTTTTGATCCTTGTTCAAGTGTTTCAGGGATTTGGATTTGTTCAACTTGATAAGGAAAAGTGGGTGGGATATTTTGCACAGCTTTTACGCTACGACAAGAAGTACACAATCAAATATGAACTGGCTATTAATAATTAGATACAAAATAAGCCCTGGCTCGGGCTAAAAATACTAAACTCACACAAGGAGAATTTGTTGATTGCTGAATTTTCCAGTTGTGTCAGTTGCTGTTACGGTCAACTTGTGTTCACCACTTTCTGACCATCTACACATTACATAATGTCATAATCATACTCAATCATATATTAAATCTAGTAAAATAATTAGCATACCTTAACGGTTTTGTTAACAGCAATTCTCCAGTTTCTGGGTCAATTGTGATTCCAGAGTTGCTCATAGAATGATCATTTACGGTGTAAGTAATGTTGTCATTTGAATCTGGATCTACTGCTTTCACAAGAAACGGAGGATCAAATATTTCAGCACCATCAGGAACTGCTCTTTTCATTAAGTTCCCATTCGCAGTGTGTGTCATGATTCCAGGAACATTTATAAATTCCTATTATATTAAGTTAAATGATATCCATTTATAAATTATGCAATTTGTATATCTTAATTAACAAACCGGTCTGTTATCATTCTTCTCAACGACATCCAGATGAAATAATGCAAACACTTCCTCATCAACTGCATCCCCAGCTTTTGCCCGAATTAGGAAAAAGTGACTCTGTTCTTTTTCAAAATCCAAACAGTGCAACTTGCACCTAATTTCTCCAGTGTCCTCATTAACTGTAAATCTTTCTGCAGCAGCCCCAATCAAGGTGTACTTGATTGCATCTATTTCGTCATGATTTCTCGTTGATATCTTTGCAATCAATCCACCCTCTGGGATATCCTCGGGTACGGAAAATTTATATACGTTTTGACCAAACGCTGGCAGTATTTTTGGACCAGAGGCAACTTCAATGGGAACGTTGAGGTTTGAAACAAGGTGACCTTTCTGATATGCTCCGATGTGAAGGTCAATCTTGACACCGGGAGATAGCAACGATACATTTGTTACTTCCATTGTTATAATTCCTTTAGATTGAATGTGTGGATGATCTGGGTTTGGAGTCACAAATTTAAACACTTCACCCACTGGAACCTTATAATTTTCTAGATTCCAGTCAAATTTCAACTCAAACTTGGAATTATACGAGTCCACATCTCCATCTTCAACTTCAACACGGAAATCAGGAAAAGTCCAGCTTTCACCTGGATTATATGGAATTTTCATGATTCGTGTGAAGGACGATGGCCTAAATTCAGGAATGTGATCATCTTCATCATCAACCATTACAGCCATTCCAATTTTTGATGTCAGTGTGGGTTCCAAGTCATCAGAATCCAAGGGCACTTCTCGTGCTTCCAGAATAAGCTCATAAACACCTGTATAAAGTAATTAGCATACAATTTATTAGTTGCATTGTAGTAGATTTTGTATGTTCCGATGGATTAGGACCTACCCAAGTTCTCTCGTATAAACTCATCTTCCGCATCCAATGTATAATTTGTTGTCTCTACCACAGCCGTATAAGTCCCAGTGTAAGGGTCCCTTTGAATCTCATTCAACTTAAAATATTGGTTATCCGCTTCATCAATAAGTTTCAATTGTAAGTCTAATTAGCAGACATTAATGAAATTATTTTAATTACGAATTCTATAATTTAAAATTCCATGCAACTTAAACTATACTGTACCTCTTGGATTTCCAACATCTGCATCTTGCACAGAAATTTCTCCCACTTTTGTTCCTGGTGCTGAATTTTCCTTAACTTTGAACACATACGGACCCCCATAAAATTTGGGGGCTTGATCTTGTAAATCTTGCACAGAAATTGTAACTAGCGCTGTGGCATTGTTAACACCATCCGAAGCTGTAAAAATTTACGATCGCTGAAATTCTAGTAACGTTCTATATTATCTATGTATAATTATGCCTATATTTTACCCCGCATTGTCAACGCATAAGAGGAATGTGTTTCATAATCTAGTGGAATTGCAAGTGAAATAATTCCAACATATTTTCCATCCCCAACTTTTTCCGACGTAACAGTGAATGTTCGACATGCTAACGGCGTTTCTTCATACAAGCAAGTAAGGTTGACTTGAGAATTTACACCAAAATCGGCATCCGTTATTGGAATATCTGCAAATACGGTGGATCCAACCCGAGCACGCTCGACCACTTTAAATGTGTACGGTCGCTTGTGAAATATTGGCTAATTGAACAAGAAATTAACTTATAGTTTCATAATTAATACAATAATATATTTAAGAATCAACCAACCGAGTTATCATTGCGGTCTTGAATGTAAATCTCCCTTCGCAGTGACACTGTTGAAGGTTCTGATCCAAACCCATCATCTGTAAAGATTTGATCAGTCAATTTTTTCCACGTATTCCATCTTTCCAGTGCGTTATTAATAGTAATGTATAAGATTGTATCAATAAAGCGAAAGTGGTTAATTTTTATACATGCATTTTATATGGTTTTGTGTCATAATTAATTCAAACGTATCATTGGTATTTATTTGTACAATATCGCGTGAGAAATCGGCTACTATAATTCGTGTGAAATGGGGCAGTCTTGGCATAATGCATAAACATTCTTAATTTTGTTTTCATTCGTGAATACATTGTGTACAGGGAGCAAATAGGTGTAAATACACTTTCCATTAAACATTTTTTTACATTTACCTCATAATGGGAGAAGCTTATTGATTATCATTATGTATTTATTATTACCGGTTAAACTGATGATGACATCAATTTTTGGCTCTGCTTCACGATCCAATGCTTTGATAAGCGTCAAGTCTCCAGACTTTTTATTCACGCGGAGATATTCACCACTTATACTGTAGGTTAATTCTCCTCCTTCAGGATCCACCCCCTTCAACCTAATCACATTTATTATTATTATCATTTTGATAAAACTACAATTTGGAATATGAAATGGCTTTCGCTCTTATTGTAGGCATATGTATTTTTGGTTTTCATTCCATGGTCAATAATATATATTCGCATGTTAGTTTCTTGCTAGTTGCTACTACTATTTTTCTCACCTGTAAACTACAGATCCCACAGGAGTATCTTCCGGGACAGAAACCTTGGCCAAATCTCCACCATTTACGAATGCAGGGGGCATATTCGCCTTGGCTTGACCACTAACAATCTGAGGTCCATTATTTCTTATGAAATTACTTGATAACGTGAGAAACACTAAAAATAGGAATGACTCTGGAAAACTTAATGAAGCAGAGTTCCTTCTTGGCGTTATTGTCTTAATTGCAGACATCCCCATTTTAAAATATACACTTCACAATTTATAATTTACTTATTATTGCTATCACATTATCCCATGAATTTCTTATGCACTCCTATTTCACGTTATTTATTTGTCATATTATTTCAAAATATTCGAAAATATTATTATTACACCCAAAAACCGTTGTATTCATCCCATCCCATCACGATATATGAAACTTTGTTAACTTGGTGAACCGTGCCTGACTTACTTAATCTTTGAATCTCTTGTGTTGCACTCGGACTAGAATAATGTGAATTTTTGCAATGTTATTTGCTTATAAAATTTAATAGTAATAATATGTAAGTAAGTAGGAACCATCTTTTGAAAGAAGGGTTGGTTGGTCGGTCGGTTAGTTAAACTGAGCTGAACTTGTACTGTACCGTACAACTCTGCGGCTTGAACTTCTTCTTATTGCACGACCCAACCAACAACAATGCTCAACAATACTACTACTTCTTCTTCTAAGATTTCATTCAACAGGTTGGTTCGTATTCGCATTATTGTTGTTATTATATATTGCATATGCTCAGGTAAGGTGTATGGTGTGGTGTCTTCAACGAACGTAACATAACATAACGCAGCATTCGTCAAGCATGAGAGAAGAAATCATAAGAATTTCTCATTGTTGGGCTCCTTATGCATTGTAGTGGTAGTGGCATGATGGGGTTGTGTGTTGGTTGGGAATAAGGGTTTAGTAATTTAAGTCGGGTTGTGATTTGCTATAATATGTAGAAGGTTGAGATTTTGTAAGAAGAATTGTGTGTAACATAACATAACGGTGACGATGAAGAGAAGAGGGTGCAAATAGTTGATGATTATGGCTAAAAAGAAGAATTACTATATTACACTTTATGTATATCAAAGGGTGTGCATTGCATCATGTATGGGATTAAAGGCGAAGAAGGACGTAGATTATGTAGTAAAATGTATTTAATGTCTAATATTGTCATGATATTATTCTAACGTAAAATTGCTAGAATAGATAATTTCAGGAAGTTGCCTCATATCATCAGTTATATAATACTGGTTAGTATTATAAATGAATTTCGTTTACTGCATTTTTGCTTAATTCTTATCTATTTTGTAATATCGATTAGTAATGGATAAATGTAAGTAAAGTAAAAACTTTTCCAGTAAGTATGAATCATACTGTGTGATATTCTGATATTCATGATTATTAACTGACGAATCCTTTTAAAACATAGTCATCTCGTCGCGCACAAACATATACTGGATTAAATTAGTCTTATTTACCGCAATTCGTAAACATTTTAGAATAATGACGTCTTCATTGCTTCATTTATGTATTATGCTTTGATCAACAACTTTGAACAACAGTAGTAGTTTTTGTCCCATTTTCCATGTTTGCAAGTTTTTAGTAATGTTCAATCAAATAGTGGACGAATGCTTTAAGTATGCAATAAGTCGAATTGCTTGTAATTTTTCATTTATAATGGGCAAGAAGACTTGATGATAGACATGATTACTTACGAAATGAGGAAAACCAAGCAAATCTACAGGCAGAATGGATTATTTTATGGTTATGGTTATTGTAACTCAATGAGGGACACTGTCATTTTGTGCAACTTTTGTCTATTCAAGGTCCAAGATGAATTCTAGCTTAATTTTGTGAAATTGTGATAAATTGGCGAAAGAGACAAGATAATTATTAAAGAATTATATGAACCACATATTTACTGAGCATTGTTGTAAAACTCATGTGCAAACCAACAATGGAAATCTTGTCATGAAACTGATCCACTTTCAAAATAATAGAAATTGCAGGGAAACCTTTGATTTGTTAAAAATATAAGAATCCTTGAAAATTATTGAAGCAATTATTTGTGTTTATTAAATAATTACACACATTCTCTATTAGGTGTGCTACATAATACATGTGTTCACCCATACAAAAGATAATTTAATTTACTATGTAACTGTATGAAATAATTGCATTAATTAAGATATGTAGTTTAGATTAATCTATGTAAAAACTTGAAGACTGCTTAATGTGCCAGGGTTGGAATTGCCACCGACTTTCTCCATCTCCACTCCGAACCCGGATTTGAATGAATGTTAGTCCTCCATCTCCAACTTGCTCCCCCTTGACTTAATCCCCCCATGTCATTATTTCCATGAAGAAATCCACGCCGATCTCTGACTCGTCCTCCAGATAATACGGCACGATTGGAAGGTCTCGTTCTCATTATCATTCTTTTAATTTTCTGGTATTTCTCCGATTCAACAATACCTCGGCCATCCCGTTTGCCATTATTGTTTTCAGGTTGGTGTTCCCAAAGCTTGAGAAGTTTTGGTGGCATATCTTTCTCCGCCATGTATTTCTGACAGTCAAGGATTGTAAAGAATTTGAATGTTTGTGGAGTCAGAAGATGAGAGCAAAGAACTTTCTTCACGTCTTTTTGTCCCTGTTCCATGTTCCCTTTTGTCCAAGCACCGTTAAATGTGAGCCAAGGTACATAGTACAATTTTGGATCTAGCGTACTCGTCAATTCTCCGTTATGTTTGAGGATGTGAGCACCTTGACCTTGATCTTGGATGCAAATTTCAATATCAGACTTTAACTTGGTTGAGTTGGACATGTCTGAAATGCAGGCGTCTAATGCTGCAGAGCTGAAAGAAGTGAGGTTGCCAGATTTTAAACTGATTCCTGCAAGATCATCTTTGGGAGTTATGAAAAATTTCATAGTGCATAGGAGAAAGTTGACCAATTGGTGGTTTGTCACGGGAGAAAGGGGAGACTTATCGAAGGACTTGATTGCGGCGTCCAATGTGCAAGAGTGGAGCTTATTGCCTTCGCATTCAAGGGGACCATGCTGACAGAGAAAGGCGTAGGGCTTATTGACTTCCGTGCTTTCTAAGGTCTGCGACGACAAAAATTGCAATGTAAGAGTGGTGATTGCCACCATGCTTGCAAAAAGAACTTACCATAGCTTTGCCATACGGGATGAGACGAATGTCCAAAAGAGAATCAATGTCAAATTCAGCAACATGACTGTCCGAATGATTATTTTGACTTATGCCATCACTACTGGATAACACCTGTGGTTTAAAAAGAGGCAATAGCTGATTTTGAAGGAAGTTCACGCTATCTGGACATAATGTTTCATAGTAGATTGACATTGTAATTGGCTTCTTCATCTGAAATGGTACAGTAACAATTGTTCATTATTATTGATTTCGAAATACATATTATGTTCAATCAACAGGACATGCTATTCATTTAAGACAAAATTCTACCTCCGTGATTTTCGGATTATGCGAGAGAGGAGGAACAGGGCGTGAATTATCTGAGTTGAGATAAGTCACTTGATTACTACTTCCATTTATTGCATGCAGCAAAGTTGAGCAGATGAATAATAGCTGAAAAATTGATTTTGAAACCATTGTACTGCTTTTTGACATTTGATTGCCCTTAATTTAATCCTGACCAGTCCTAAATTTATTACGAGATGCAATAACGGTAAAATCTAACAGTTATTGCTTACTTGACTGGATTTTGTAGGACTACATTAAACAGCACATTCAATGAAACTTAAATTAAAGACTGCATGAAGTATTGGTGACTGGACAATTCTTTAACCTCGTCTCATTTGCATGGCATGTAAACTAAGATAGGATATGATTCTCTCTTTCTTACATATATATTATAACGTCAATCTCAGGGTCTATGTATGTATGCAGGACAGGAGTGGTTGAAGAAGTTCAAATTCCGAATGAAGTCATTGTTATTTTATGCTAATTCCATTCCCATCCATAACTACTTATGTTAGGTTAGTTTTTAGCCCTCCACCTCTTCTCTTCTTTATTATAAATACACTGGAAAGATTTATGTACAGAGCTTAATCACAAAAACTTCATTCATCCACCCATTTCATTTCAATTTAGATGTATGTAAAACAAAGTCGTGTCCAGTATTCTGCTAATGTAACGAGAAATGGTCAAATGTTGAGATTTGCACATAATTTCGACACCATTCCTTTAACCTGGTGTCATTCATAGCAAAGAATGATATGTTGATTATTATTAGTCAGGCGTGATGATGATGTGGTTGGTGATTGTGCAATGTCAAAGGTCCCATGTCATTTCATTTCAGTCCAGTCAATACATACATACATGCTGACACACGGAGGAAAGTCCTGCTATTTTTTGGCGTAGGTAGTTTGCGATAAATAATTATTTTGCATAATGAATCTTGAGACATCGTGTGTGGTATTGGTAGACATGATGTCACCAGTCTCATAACATAATCAGGAGAGATGCGTTGTGGAAATTTCACAATTCGGTGGGGACGGATTTCAACCTGCCTTTGGGCGTATCATTATGATAAGACAAATTCGCTCATTCTCATTTACCTCAATATAGTTTTTTGTCACTGT
Source organism: Folsomia fimetaria (assembly GCA_034695645.1). NCBI lineage: Eukaryota > Metazoa > Arthropoda > Collembola > Entomobryomorpha > Isotomidae > Folsomia > Folsomia fimetaria. The sequence goes on from JAQFZJ010000085.1 coordinate 66,223, forward strand.
TGCTAAATTTTAATTGTTGCCAATCTTACTTTTAAATTGAAATTCTGTAACATGCGGCAAACAAATGCGAAAAATTAAGTGGAGATGATGTTGTGTGACATTAGTTCACGACCGTGACTTGGCTGAAACGCACGCTGACGATACATGCGATTCAAAAAATAATAAAGTGATTGGAATTCATTCTCAATATAATCTGTAAAGCAACAAAAACATTCTTATTTTACAAATTATGTCGTCAGTTCAGTTCGATGAAATGTCCACTTTTTACTGGATATCAATAGTCTGAATAGTTTGAAAGAACAAATACAATGCATTTATTCTGTTTTACTCTCTTTGATATTAGAAGCATTGTTTGTTAGCATAATAATCTAAAAGCTTTTCCATCTCTCATTCACACAAAACTGGTTCCATATGAAAATGTCAGTCTGCATTTAGTCCAGAACACTTTCCACAAGGACAAATAATACGACCATCATGCATAGGTATGTATATAAATGAACTCAGTCAAGCAAAATAGAGATGATGATAAAACACTTGAGTAAATGCCAAAACAGGTAATACTGGAATTTAATTAAATATAGTAAGTATATGTAATAAGCTATGTACAATTTGAGTAGTGAACATGTGTAGCATTTCATTGCCAACCATATCATGGCTTTAAAGTATATTTTCAAAACAATAAAATTTAACCCATTCAAATCCTGTGTGGGTGGTGGTGGTTTAAAAACGTGTTCGTTTTCCCTTGCCCTTGAAGGAACACAAAATAAGCATCATCATTATCATACATTGACTTCACCACACAAAATTATCAGTAATTCAACTGCCCCAATTTTAAATATTTCTTCTTCATCCAAGAAATACTATGGTACTCATCAGGCAAATAAGGAAAGCAGTAATGTCACTACAAGAGGATCATACTCAAGAATTGAGGAGTGTGACATTGCCTTCTTTACCGGAGTCTTGGGTAAATCTCGGATCATCACTGGTGATGAGGATAACCTCGATGGGTACAATGTGGACTGGTTGAAATCCGTGAAGGGTATGGAGCAGCATATGTTTTGAATGTTAATGAATCTTGAAAAAATTGTATTATTGTTATTGTTATTATTATTATGCTGCTTGTTATTACAGGCAACTGTCAAGTTGTCCTCAAACCAAAGACCACAGCAGAAATAAGCGAAATCATGAAACATTGCAGTGGCAGAAACCTTGCTGTTGTTCCTCAAGGTGGTAACACGGGTTTGAATGCGGGATGCATTGCGGTTTTTGATGAAGTTGTGATATCCACGTCATTAATGAATCAGATCTACAATTTAGATGAGTTGACAGGTTTTCCATTATTGTTTTGAAAACAGAAAATGGGATTGTTGTTGTTGGGATTAAAATAGTTATTTTTGAACAGGAGTTTTGACATGCCAGATAGGTTGTGTTCTTTACACGCTAGATGAATATGCCAAAGATCACGGTTTTGTGATGCCACTGGATTTGGGTGCAAAAGAAAGTTGTCAGATTGGAGGGAATTTGTCCACAAATGCTGGAGGACTCAGGGTACTTCGATATGGAAGCCTTCACGCAACCGTGCTTGGTGTTGAAGCTGTGCGTACTAATATAACGATTTTGACATAGGAACCATGTGTATACATAATCTTGGTTCATGTCAATGATTTGGATCGTATTATATAATGAAGGTTTTGGCAGATGGAACAATTCTAGATTGTATGAGCACCATGAAAAAGGATAACACGGGCTACGACTTAAAACATTTGTTCATCGGAGCTGAAGGGACTTTAGGAATTCTGACCAAAGTAGCGATTCAATGCCCGATTAAACCCAACTCATTAAATCTTGCATTTCTTGGTAATCAACTCAAATTACCTATTTGTGTACTGTAACTTACAACACCCATTTCCACATCACTTTCCATGCAGGCTTGGACAGCTACACTAAAGTGCTTGAAACTTATAAGAAAGCGCATAACGAACTTGGGGAAATCCTATCCGCATGCGAATACATTGATAATGAGACGATGAAATGTGCCGAAGAAAATATGAATTTAAAAGCCCCCATCAGTTCTCATCCATACTACATGATGATTGAAACTGCTGGATCTAATGCTTCTCATGACGAAGAAAAATTAAATTCGTTTTTAGAAGACGCTATGTCTCAGAAATTGGTAACGGATGGCACTGTGGCCTCTGAACCAAGCCATATGAAGGTGTGCCTATTTAAATAAATGAAAGAAATTAAACATTATAATGTCATATTAATATTTATGTATGTATACCATAGACAATTTGGAACATACGGGAAAAACTTGCAGATGCCATGTTGAAAGATGGTCATCTGCTCATATTTGATTTCTCAGTGCCATTAGAAACGTTCGAAGAATTTGTACAAGACACGAGGAAGTACATGGGCAACAGTGTCAAAAGAGTGACCGGGTTTGGACATTTGGGTGAGTTTATTTTAATTCAATGCAAAAAATGTAAAACAAATATTGATTTATCTGCATTTTTAGGGGACGGGAATATCCATTTAAACGTTACAATGGAACGGTTTAATCCGGAAGTATTGTCAAAACTGGAACCATTTGTTTATAAATGGGTTGCAGACCGAAATGGAAGCATAAGTGCGGAACACGGACTAGGTTATAAAAAACGCCATTTGATGCATCATTCCAAATCTGATGAATCCATAAAAATGATGAAACAAATTAAAAAAGTGTTTGATCCTAAAAATATTCTGAATCCATACAAGGTCTTACCAGATAATGTGTGATCACAAAATCCAGTACTCATGCTACTCAAAAAAAGCCCTTTTTATTTAGACACTAAAAGTAAGTTTGTTTTAATAAGGAAAGTTCAAAGTTCAAGACTATGCGGTAACATCATTTGTATTATATGTGTTGACTTTATGTGCTCTTAATATAACAAAAATTCTTTTGATTTATAGAAAAAATAAATTCTTTTGCAATATTATTTGCACACGTGCCCACCCCGTCTATGTTTGTTTAATCTGCAAATTGAGTATTTATTCAATACCTCCTCTGATATGTATTTTTCAATTTATATGAAATCTTTGTAGACAGAGCAAATTCATAGCACAAAATGCGATTCAGTTTCTTTGATGGTCAGGATGCTATCGCCGACAACACCCCCATAAATCTCACTTTCCCTGGGTTTCATCGCCTCGAACTTACTCCCTCTGGCCAATATGGAGGCACTGAAGTTGCTCTCTTTCGCCCTCAGCCTATTTGTAAGTCGCTGGTACCACAGAAGTGGTTCACACGCGTTGGGGTCCACACATTCTTGATCCGCTCGAACTGGTGGGATGAACTCTGTTGTGTGAACAAAGGCATGAGTTTGTTCTAAATAGCTGTAGTGAGCATTGGTAAAGTGTGAAATTTCCTCAAGGCGACATCGATCCCTGTGATACTCATTCCTATTTTAAAAGAATACGTTTTTTGTCCCTTTGTCTATTCCTGCCAGGTGAAATAAGTACATATACTACTCACATGTGCATCCCGAGGTAGAAATATTCTAACCAATCTTTCACTTTGTGGACAATTTGCTCTTCTATTTCCTCCATGATGGCAATGCGTTTGTCATGAGAGAGTTGAAAGTAGTTTTGAAGGGCTTCCTTGTCTATTTCCGACTGTGTGGTATATGTAACGCATGAGAATTTGAGACCATAATTTGTGATCATTTGACTGCATGGAGATAAGTTAGTTAGCACAGAGTTGTTATGTTTTTACCTTTGGGGTTTCCGTGATTGTGGTTGCATCGCTCTCTTCTTCTTTTTCCTCCTCCCCCTCCTCCTCCTCCTCGCCCTCCTCCTCATTTTCCTCATTTTCTTCTTCATTAGTCACCACCAAGGACTCTACAAGTCGTTCAAATAGTTGTTGATCCATATCTCTCAAATTTGCAAACTGACCACGCAACTGTTCCATCCAGTTCTGGAATATTTCACGAATAGATCGATCTAGCAGATTGTTTACTTCCTGAAAAGCAGGGATATTACGTAGTTTGAAAACTACTAAGCAATTCCGCTACACATAATTGACTGACGCATATCTGAGAAACTTACCTCAGCCTGCTCATTAAATTCTATTTCATTATTAATCAAAGTTGCCCAAACTCCGTGAAGCTTTTTCACATATTCACGAACCATGTCATTCAACTGGGTCACATACTCTGGATATTCTTTAGGTAGTTCATGAATTACTGCGTGTTGCAACTTCCGCTCCGCATCATCTATCAAGTTTACCAAGATCAAGATGTCTTTCAAAGTCGCTGCTCCAGTTTCTACAAAGTCTTCTGTGAGGCTGGTAGTGAGAAATGTCAAAAATAGTCGTTACTTGGTTTAAATCTGACTGAACTGAGGGCATATATCTTACGTGTTTCCTTCCTTTTGAATCCTATCCATCTCTTCTTTCACAGCTACGTCGTAGGCTTTCTTTTCATTTTGTCTCAATTCGTAGAACTTCATTCCGGTGTCAAACATTTTTTTCGTCATACTCAGAAAAATCTCTTTGTATCTGAAATGATAATTATTTATTTACGCGTATTATCTCTTGAAAGACGTTATAACATTAACAACTTCAATTTAACTCACAAATTCCCTATTTTGTATAATGTGGTTCAACAAAATTGAATAAGCACAAATATAGCATTGGTTGATTAGTTTTGTTTTAGTTTAGTCTAGTTCCCTATTCTATTATTTATTTAGCTCAAGTGATTTCTATCCAACTGACAAACTGTCACAATTTCTGAGTAAACTAATTAACATTGCTACAAAGAACTTGCTTACCCAGCCTGCATTTCATCCGTGTCACCCAATTGCGCAACAGAATTCCAAAATTCAGGGTCATTTCCGAACAAAGAATTCCAAAACTTGTCACCCTCAAATTCGTCCACAAATGCGTCCTTGTACAACTGTTTTACCTGGAATTGTAGGATTAATTATAAATCATTGTCTCAATATAAGCATAATTGCAAATTATAAGACTGAAATGCTCTGCATGAGCTGTCAACTACAATACCGATATTTCCAATCAAATCATAAATGACTGAAAACCCCAACCGACCTGTTCTTCCGCTTCGACGACAGACGCTCGCCTAATGAGTTTGTCCTCCGTTATTTTAAGACGATCCACAACAGGTCTGAAATATCATCAAGAAAGACAATTCAATTCATATCCTTCATTCAAGTGTTAATAGATATCAGTAAAGTAAATAGTAGGTGAAACTCGAATTTTAAGTATTGAATGCAGACAGGAAAGAGGTATACAAGATTTATGTAACATAATCGGTATTGCGTATCTTCTAGGCAAGGTGACATTCAGTAAAATGATAACAACAATAACTTACTTGTATTTCGCATTCGCAATTTCTCGATCATGAGAAAGGACGGCTTTATAATCAACCATTGTCAACTGAGGAACAACAGCGATTAAATATGACATGAAATTGGGATTCTTGGTCATTGGATTCCCTTCAAAACTGGCAGATCTGAGTCGAATAAATCCACGAAGATATTTTACCTGCAAAATGAGTCAAATTAAAATATGTAATATTACGTGTACATTTTATTTCAACTGACATTCTCATAAACGTCCAATTTGTTACTGGAAATGTGGAAGAGTTCCAGTCTCAACTGGTTGCTCATATTTTCCAGAGTTGTGATAAAGTTGCGATGCAAATCCAGAACCTCGAGTTTCTTTAAATTATCTAAATTCTCAATTTTTCGAATACAATTGAACGACAAGTCCAACCAGACGAGATTGACGAGGAAATCCAAGTTTTCAATTTTGGTGATTACATTGTTGCACAATTGCAGTTTTGTCAAGGCAGGAAGATTTGTCAAGTCGTCAATTATGGAAATTGCTACGGGGAGAATGAGACACACAATAATTAGCAGTTTAAATTCTAATAAATGAATATAATTATACAGTTTTCATTAAATTACATTTGTATTCCAACTTTAAATGGGTGATTGTGTGTATATCCAGTTTCACCATTCGAGCATACTGCAATGTGAAATGTATATGGCAGTGTAAAAATAAATCTTTGCATGGAGAAAAGTGTGGAAAAACTATAAATTTCAGATAAGTATGTATGTTTCGAACCTTTCCCTCTTCTCCTGTAGGCAATTGTTCATTGAGACTGTCCATAACCAGCTTTTCAGTGATTGGGAGCTTATCATATTCTGTCGGTTCTTCCTCATAGGAATACCCCTCCCGTTCAAAAACTGTTTCTGAACACTTGACCATCTTGACTTATTTTCAAGGAGATATGTGAATTCCTTGAATTTCCTTTGATCAACTTTATTTTATATTTTAAACTGTTAGTTTAAATTATTTAATTTCTTCTTACGATAAATAGCAGGAATGCATTCAATACACAGGTGAATGTTTACAGGAAGACGCTATTTTATACACAGAATCGTGTAAGATTGATCAATAAATCGTCCTGGAAATGTGGGCTTCAAGAGTAGTTTTTAGCCCGAGCCAGGGCTTATGTACCCGGTCTGTCCGTCTGTCCGTCTGTCTGTGTTGTGATAACTCAAGAACGCGTTGACCGATTTTGATGAAATTTTGCACAAACATGCATATAGGCAA
>JAQFZJ010000086.1:0-72735 GCA_034695645.1 Folsomia fimetaria
AACCCCATCCAAGTCAAAGTTATCATAGGACCGGTGTGACCTCGTCTCCAAGGGTAATTTCTCTTGGGGGCCCTTAAGTGCACGATGAAAGTTCAATAGTTATTCCATAAAAAATATCAGAGTTAACCGCCTTAACGGAATTAATAATTATATAGAAAACAAATGTTGTATTAGCATTAGATTACTTCAAGCCCTTCATTACGTAACACAATGGGAGGGGGTAGAGGGGCAGATAAACTTGCGTGACTAATGACCGATCTACACACGGGTAGAAATGATTCGGGAATACATCAGATAAAAATGCCCGGCTTCCCGAATTTCTTAATATTTCCATAATTGTGGCTTACCTGTTGTTCCACTAGAAAATGGCAGCAGTGCTAATTCTTGTGTTGTATCCACACTTGACCCCTTAAAAAAGTTGATACCGAAAGTGTCAGCTTTTATCATTTCATAAAAAGAGTGGCATCCAGCTTCTGCCTCGCCCACAACAATAACGGATCGGATTTTTGGATTGGATTCCTTAGATTTTAAAACTGATGGCAAATACTCAGCTTCGGTGACCACGCAAACAGTGTCAGACATTTCCAATTGCCTCTTTGTTTCCACTTTGAATTGAATAAAAAACAAAGGAATGGAAAAAGTACAGATTTTTTAATGAAATTTTAATTTAAACACATACGGTATGAATATGCTGGATTCACGGGAGACGCAACCAGACTAATTGCAACAAATATTGCTTTAATTTATTTGACTATCATTAAATTAACTTAAATTAATTGCAATACCCTGCATCCCAGATCCCAAACATGATACTGGCATATTCAGGAATGTTCGGAAGAACAATGGCCACAACTTCACCCCGTTTAAATCCACTTTGAATTAATGCTGCAGCAAAGCCATGAGAATTTTTAAGAATTTCATCATGACTGTATTTCTTCCCAGTTTCATGACTCTCCTAAAAAAAGGAAAGGTGAGCAGTTTTAAATGATTTGTAGAATTGTTAACTGGTCTTCACTTACGAATGCAATCGAGTTTCCCCATGGACCAATATTTTGTCTAATAATTTCTGGAATTGTAAATCCTTTAACGCAGTCGACATGTCCTAGCGGTGATTTGACCCAAAGTGGGTCCTCGTCCTGTTCTAATACTGCAACGGTTGACCATTTCCGAACATATGGATTTCTTTGTAACGTGGTCTTACGTAAAACTGATCTTTCAGAGTGAATGCGACCAACTGTTTTCATGAACATATTTTCAAAATATAGATTTAAACTAAATAATTGTATTTAAAGCTGAGCTGATCACCAACTGTTTAATAATACATGGAGCAAAGTAATTAAGAACTGAAAGGTTGTCACTTTGTTTTATTTAATTAAATACATTCAATATAATTGTTGAATGGTTGTCTCATATTATCACGAGTGAAATTAAATGAACATTGCCATTCACGATATTCGTATAATCTACTTTTATTGATGTGATAAGACTTGCCATGTTAGTAAACTATCCCGAGCTATCAATCCCATTAGATAACTATTATGCTGTGTAATACCCAATTAGCCAACCAATTGATTATTGCTATCTGGGATGAGCTTTAATAACATGAATGGATGAAATTTGGATGGACGAACCATTGAATCGACCCGTATGGAAGGTTAAAGTTCAATGGTCCAATAAATAAATGAAAGGTACTGCACATATACGTATTCAAAATGTTCTATAGAATATAACGAATGCATTTTCTCAATATGATATGTTACTACAATTACTTTGCAATATTGTTAAATCGTGTTTTTACATCTTTTAATACAATATCTGTAACATTGTCTCTAATTTGAAGAGATTATGTTGTTTATATGAATCATGCAAATGTGAGATTCTCGCAAAATTCGCGTATAGTCGCAGTCTCATTCGTAACATAAGAATGCAATACAGATATCTGAATATCTATGTATTTATTGCATTGTGCATGTTCCTGTTCATCCGTTTAGTTTTAGTTATTTACATAAGATAATAAACGCAATGCAGCATTACACGAATGTTATACAAAAACTTGTCCAATCGCGAAAAAGTCACCACGGGAACCTGAAACTGAAGCATATCTGTCGTAAAAGACAGTTCCACTGACAAACATGGAGTAAAATTGTCATATTGGAAAAATAATTACTATAGATTTTGACCTGGCTGGACAAAGTATTATATTCCCTAAATTAGACTTTCAAAAGTGCAAGTTAACCAGCGTCATTCGCAAAACTATCACAATTTCATCATTTGACGTAAGTACTTGTTTAAAAAAAAATATTATCGTTGTGCACTGCACACTATGAAATGGAACACTTTATTGACTTCATATTTTGTTATCAACGCATTCAGATTCCCGTTCCTACAATCGCATAATAATGCCGTCTGTCAAAAAATTTTCAACCCCTCCTCACGTCCCACTGCAACCTTCAACCATGGATGTCACCCCGGTTGGCGATCACGATAAGAAACCAAAAGTTCAACTTTGTTTGGAAATGCGTCGAAAAGAAGTATCTTCTGTCCGAAAGAGTCAAAATAGTAAAAAGTTAGTCTGCAACTTTCAAAATGGGTATTAATTATATTTCGCAATAATTATTAATTCGCAATTTATGACTTTTGCAGAGTCGAGCAGATCGTCTTGGAAGTCACTGTGATGTGGGTGAAACACATCCCACAATTATTAGGAAGACGTCCCAATCCCTTTGTAAAGTTACGCCTCCTTCCCGAAGATGACATGAAGACCACGGAACTCCATATGGAAAAGAATGACGCTCAATACATCGAAATCTTTACTTTTACTCTCAAGTCGCAAGATCTCACCGTGTATCGCACTCTAGAAGTTCAAGTCTGTGATAATAAGGCTACGCGAAATGCAAAACAATTCGGTTCTGTCTCAGTTCCATTGATAAATCTCACTTTGGGAAAACCCGTCATTAATTGGTATCATCTTGAAATCACTCCTCCTGAAGTGAAAGACACCGGCATATCTATCGCCATTCCTCGGCGCAAAAATAAGAAGACTAAAATTCCACGGGATCAGGAGGATCAAGAAGATGAAGACGAAGAATTTAAAGAAAATTTGGAATCACTCGATATTTCTAAATCAAAGAAGAAGGCACGAGAATAATATGAACAATTTATTAAACTAGCTTTATGTATAATGTTTAAATAATTCATCATCTTTTACAACTGTATAAGAATATTTAACTTATTTGCGAGAATTTTAAGAATGTAAGTAATACTGTATGACGCTTGCCTATTTGTTGGCCAATTTGTGAATCAATCCTTTGTTATTTGTCAATTTTTGATTGAGTAATAAGTGAAGTGCATGTGTACTTACAAAGATACTTGTAAAATATTAATAATTCAGTGAAATAAAAAGACTGAATAATGTAAAAGTTTTTACTAAAAACACATCATTCTGAATTCTTCTTGCGGTAATCTTCGACCAGTTCACGTCTAAGAATTTTTCCACTGGGGGCTTTGGGAATGCTTTCTCTGAATTCAATCCCACCACGGAGTCGTTTGAAGCTAGCTATGATAGGTTTGAGATAATTATGCACTTCTTCATCATCCAAACTCTGGTCTTTCTTCACAATGTAAGCTCGAGGGACTTCTCCGCTTTCTTCATTTGGAATCCCTATGACCGCAACATCACTGATCTTATCGTGTTTCCGCAGAATGTCCTCAAGCTCACTTGGAGCTACCTGTAATTTTAGTTAGTAATCGATTCAGATCATACTAGTTAAGTTGTGCATAATGAAATACTGCACCTGAAGTCCTTTATATTTTATAAGTTCCTTGAGTCGGTCAACAATATAGAAGAATCCTTCATCGTCATAATATGCAATGTCACCAGTGTGTAAAAATCCATCACAGTCAATAGTGTTTCGGGTGGCTTCATCATTATTGTAGTATCCTTTCATTACCTGTAAATCAATGTTTAATTTATGTAACTGATCTCGCAAAATTACAAAGGCTATTTACCTGTGGACCTTTGACCAGTAATTCCCCTCGACAATTGGGGCCTAAAGTCTCTCCAGTTTTAATATCAATAATTTTGCTCCAAGTTGAAGGAACACACCTCCCACAAGATCCAGCTTTTGTATTCTTAGTGCTTGGGTTAAGAAAGTGAGACAACGGAGAAAGTTCAGTCATTCCTATAAAAATAAGAAATTTATAAATAGAGAATAACCAAAAAATAATATTTACAGATATGACATGTACCATATCCTTCCGCAAAGAAAGCATATTTTTCTATTTTCTGAAGCATTCGTTCAATCAAGACTTTGCCAATTGGGGCAGCAGCACCAACGACAGAATGCATATGTTCAAACTCCTTCTTGGTGTAGTCATCCGAATTTACAATCAAGGAAATTAAAGGAGTAACTAATTGCAGGCACGTTGGCTAAGAAGTGGATATCAATTAAGTTATTTTGTTGAATAATATAGAAACAGAAGACATCGTTCTCTATTTAAAACTTATGTACCTTGTGTCTCCGGACGGCATCAAGGAATGTGTTGGGATCAAATTTTGGAAGGCTCATTGTAAAAGCGCCTTGATAAACACCAGTCGTAAGGAATGCACCGGAACCATAACCTAAATATTAAACAATGTATTAGTACATGAGGAATTCCCATGTAATCATTGTAAATTTACTATGGAAGAACGGCAATAGTCCAATTAACCGTTCTTGGGATCCTGTATTATCAAAATTCTCCGTTACACCCACCCCAGGTGCAACCTATGTACATAAATTATTAAAAAAACTGTCGTTCAACTCTCATCTTCGCTTTCTCCTGCTTTAAATCTTACAAATTGGTATATATTGGTCACGATATTGGTATGGGTCAGCACGACGCCTTTTGGCGGTCCCGTGGTACCAGAACTATACGGCAGCAGAGCAATATCTTCCAGAGTATTCCTACCGTTTTTGGACCCTGATGAAAATTCTACCCCAGTTGTATCACATTTCGTCATCTCTGAATATGAATGACATCCTTCCGGTGTTCCATCATCTCCAATGATAATTATCGATTTGAGTCCAGCATTCTCTGCCTTCGCTGCACGAACAGAGTCAAGAAAGTGTTCAATTGTTATGACACAATTAGCATTGGAACTTTTTAGTTGACGTTTTATTTCATCTCCTGTATATGCTGGATTGATGCATGATATCTGCGAATAAACTCAGTGTCAAAAAAATGTGATTTCACAATAATCTTAATATTTTTTTTAAAGTGTTAGCGTATATTACAGTCAACCCAGCACACCAGCTCCCCAACATAATCACAGAAAACTCTGGCACGTTAGGAAGAACTATGCCTATCGTATCACCTAATTTTATAAATTGAGAAAGAGACGATAACAAAATTGATAAATAAAATAATGTCACAAATATTGACAAGTCACTTGACTCAAATGCCTAATTATTATTATTATTGCATATTTACCAGGCTTGTATCCTGCTTGTATAAGAGCTGCCCCAAATGACCTCGATTTCCGGTATAAGTCTCCGAAAGTGAGTCTCTTTCCGGTAACTCCACATTCCTAAAATGTTTATTTCCAGCTTAATAAAACCAAATTCAGATTAAAAAATTGCAAAATGATGATTTACAAATGCAGGTGAATTGGGCCATTTTGATATCCGACTGTATAACAATTCATGCATTTCCACACCAGTAATGGGAGGAATATCAGGAAACGGTGACTTGACCCATAACTTTGGGTCATCCTTTATAAACCCTTGGTCAGCTTGGGCTGCTGCTGCAGAAGCAGGTACGGAATAATATCGACGATTTATACGAGGCCATGAAACAATGCGTTGTTGTCCTACACGCAAGACACGGCTTAAAACGTGAGGCATTATGATAAAAAGTAATCGTTTAGATTTTTGAATCACTGAATTTAATAAAATTCTAAAATGACAAAATTCTCTCAAAGTGAATATTTACAACAACCCGAGACACGATTAAACTGTACTTGCCGACGGGTCAATGCAATTTAAACTGATCTGTGAAAGGTAGTCAACCACCAGTTCAACAAGTGTCCAAAGGTTGCTCCGTTTGTTGCTTAAAAGACGCAATAATATCCTCCAACTTTTTTATAGGATACAATGGTTGCGTGATGATTATTATACGAGCATGTCCATCCAGACTCAAAGCACTTTAGTTGCAATTGCTTAATGCAGATTAAATGAACAAATGTGTCCCAACAGTCCCGAGTTGTTATTATTGTTACTCGATTTTCCTTATAATATTGTAATCTCTCTGTCACTTCTTTTATAATAGAATCTGTTGACACAACATAAATACGCACTGGATGAAAGACACATTCATATTACAAACTTGATACATTAACATGGAATTGGATGGAGTTGCTTTTTTATTGGAAAGTTTTTCGTAGGATATGCATGCAAGTCTTCTTAACATACCAAGTCTTTATACAGAAATTACAATCATATCATCATATCATACGTGTGTATGGGTTTATTAAACTAACCATTGCATTATAAACATGTTTCTCGTACTCAAAAACACTACTACGACGAGGTGATTGTATCCTGAAGGTATACGTCAAACCATATAAATTTACCTGGTCGAGTTGCATTGCAAGACTATGTCCTTGTCTTGTTATGTGGATTTAACCGAAATTTTATAAGCAGTGACAAGACTGGTAAAAGCATCATTATATATGGATTTGTAGTGTATGAATACGACTTATGTATTTCTAACCCCTTCCCACAATGAAATACAAGTTATATGAGAGTATTAAACCTTATGAATGAATTGCGTATTAGAATTATTCAGCATCAACAAATAATAATAATACTAATAAATACACCTTCAATTAATGATTGGGCTTATCTTGACACTTTATATTGCATATAGAAATTATTTTTTGCCATCCAATATCGGTCTATTGAAATGAATTAAACTGATAAATAATAATTCCCGAATCCAGTGGTCACGCATGAACATTATTGGAGCAAAAGTATTATCTGGGAATGATAACACTTTTGCATGCCAACTCTTTTGATTGACTTTGTCCAATGTAATGCATAAACAATTTATGAATCCCTAACCATGTTACCAAACTATCTACATAATACCATCTGTACTCCTAAGTATCTGTATGGGTGAATTTTTTGACGGGTTTTTCCTCTCATACATACAGAATATATTGTAAAGGGTTGAAGTGGATCTGTTCATGGATGGATCAGATGTTTTACACTTAACCAAAGCACAAAGCTAAAGTTGTGAAGTTAATAAGCACTTTTTAACCCGGTTGTAGCAATACATTTGTTTTTCATTATACTGAATCAAAAAACAAATTGAACTTCAATCAAACAAATTGTACTGTTCAGATTTAGGAGGATCATGTGAAGATTTAAGAATGAGTCACAGACATCAGTATAATAATAGCAGTATCAATTATTTATTTACCTCCGACATTACAGCAAAATAAAGGTTATTCTTTCTAATCGTTCATGTCCTAACCATGTAACATTAAATATTGGTTATTATGGTTAAACAAGCAAACCAGGGTTTAAAGTAATTACAGGTATTAAAAAAGTCTAGTCTTTCTTGTCCAGTTAGTTACCAAATGTGTGGTTGGTTTGGTTGTGCAGCTTAGCTTAATACAATTGTTGAACCAATTTGAGACACTTCTTTACAAAATGGACGAACCATTAAACATTCCTTACAATAATCAGACTGAACAAAGACAGGAACCTCGGAGTTTTCCCTCAATATCAATCAGTGAATCCGAAGATGATTCCTCCATTTACCAAAATGGAATTCGCCCAATTAACGCATCTTCAGAAGAACCTACTGTTTCCAAAATATTTGGAAATATTACAATTGAACCACTCATGTTTCTGCATATGGTTGGAATAGCAGGATCTTCGGTGGTGGTACAGAATATGTATTTGGACCGGGTTTGCAGGTAATTTATTATGCAATAGTACTAATATTATAAAATAAAACGCAGGAATTAATGAGGAATATCATATCCGTATGATTTTTTTGTAGAGTGACTCTTGCATATAACGAAACAATTTGTGCAGATCTCACAGAATATGCCGAACTAGGTACAACCTTGATATTCGCGAATTTAGGATTACTAAATAGTAATTTCGAAATTTCCTACATTATATTTAGAAACTAGGGTTGATAAACATGCAGCAATTTACACGACCTACAGGGGCCTAATTGAAGCTGGTTTCCCCATTTTGTTCTCTCTGTTTTTAGGTCCTTGGGTACAAAACTTTAATATTTATTTATTTATTAGGAATGATACTTGAATTAATGCATAAACAACTAATCTATTAAGCAAACCAATGAATACAAACTCTGTATTGAAATTTACAGACTGATGTGCATGGGACAAAGTATCCTATCCTCCTCCCACTCTTGGGGTATTTCCTGTCTGCACTGACTTATCTGATTTTGACATTTGCTCCAGACCTGGAACCAGGATTTCTTTTGTTTTCAGTGAGTTATTAAAAAAATAAAACTGCAAATACATAGTTTAGGTATATTTCTTTAGAATTCACTAAACATACTTATTTGCAAAAATATTGCAGTCAATTCCTGTAGCACTAACGGGTGGGATGGTTGGTAAGTTCCTATACTTTAATTACCAGTAATTGCATTTTATGTACCATCATAAAAAATCAAATAATTTGAATATGAATTTGATATGAATTTATTTACAGCAATGATCATGTCCGTGTTCAGCTACATGAGTAAAATTACAAATTTTGACAATCGCAGTTTTCGAGTTGCGATGTTGGAAGGATCGTGGTTTTTGGGAGGTGAATTAATAAATAATTATAAAAATTTGATTTATATTTTACATTTCCTGTATGCCTTATCAATGTAGGACCCATTGGTCTCGTCTGCGGTGGTTGCATTTACAAATATGGCGATTTTCACAGCGTCTTCATCACATGTGCACTTCTATATGCCATTGCTTTCATATACGGCGTATTTGCAATCAAAGAAGATGTTCCAAATCGACCAGAGGATGAAATTCGCCACTGCTGTACGGATATGTTTAACGTGGCAGCTGTAAAAGATATTTTCGACACGATTGCTGTTGACCGACCTGGAAACTGCCGACGGTAAATTATCTAGTAAACTTAACTGCATGAATATTTCATTAAGATGGGAGTTTTTGATGTGGCATTATCCTTGATTTATATTTTGTACACATTATTTCAGATGGATGCACATTATGCTGGTTACCATATGTCTCAGAATTTTTATAATGATGGGTTATCTCAACACCATGTATTTGTACACACGGAATAAGTTGGGATGGAATTTGACAAATTATACCGAGTACAGCGTAGCAGATTCTTTCATAGCTATTACAGGTGGGACATGCAATTTTGTATCCTCGTAAATTATAATCCTCGTAATATTTGTGATGGATGATTTTAACCACTATTTTTCATTTTAGGGACATTTATCATGGTGATGATCACAATGAAAATATTCAAAGTAAACGATGCAATTATTGGAATTATTGGCTCCGTTGGGAGTGTTGGGGGGACATTAATTTTTGCATTTGCATCCGAGGGCTGGATGGTTTATCTCGGTGAGTCGACAATATTACAAATTTTAGAATTCGCATTAAAATTCCATCCACTACTTTTTACTTGTAGGAGCTGTTATCTCCATGTTTGCCGGTTTAATATCAATAGTCATCCGCTCCATGTTATCCAAAATTGTGGCCAAGGAGGAAATTGCTAAAGTATTCACATTCTTGGCGTGTGGTGAAGCGTCCATGCCATTAATTGCGGTACCATTATACAATCTTGTATTTGTAAGCTCTATCGAGACTTTTAGTGGTGGGGTATTCCTCATCTCCACTGGACTATATGTTCTCATCCTTATCGCATTTATGTAAGCAAATAAGCATAACAAAACTAAAAGTATTCGCAACAAACACGCATTTCTAAACTTTCTTACTTCATTTATTTCAGTTACCTGTACATTTCCATGCGGGATTATTCACCACACGAAGAAATGAGGAATGACAATGAGGTTGAAGCTTAAATGAGAATGCCCATTTTAATAATCCGAACAACGAAACAGACTGATGGTGATACTCTGTCTTGTCATAATATAAGGTTGTACAGAGTTAGGTTAATAATAATCTTTTAAAACTTGGCATAGCACTACAATACATATTCGCCGAATTACTGCAATTGCAATGCAAACTTATAAGATGCATCACGTATAAGATGCATAAGTCAAGTTATTTAAATAATCTATCACTTTTTATATGTTTTCCTTGTCTTAATTGCTGTCCATAGAATAAAATATTTTATTATTACGAAGAAATTCCATCATTCATTTATTTAGCATTCCCATTTAATCAAGTACAGATAGGAACCATGAACTTGTGTGTAGTGTTAAAAACTTCTTGTTAGCAAAAACTGAGCATAAAAGAACCGTATCATACATACATATGGACTGTCACAGCCCGTATAGAAAAGAGTTGGTGTGTAGTTCTGTAGTTTGTAAAAATAAAAGTGTAGTCAATAATAAATATTTAGTCTTAAATAGTTTATTAAGCAAACAGTACTGCGAAATTTTTTGCCCACATCATCATCATCCTTGGTTTAATGCTAATAATGTGAATACTTAATTTTTATCTCGGGGTTGTCATACTCGTACTTACTGCTAAAAGCAAGTATTATATTGCAGAGATTTTCTCGTAAATAATTCAGTCAGTCAATATGAAGTTTGATAATTACCGACTACACACACACCATATTATTTAATCTGCTATATTTAAGGTTAGATCTAGTCGTGTCGTGTTAAAGAAATGATTTCAATATAATCTGTCATCTTGCGAATGAGGAGAAATACACTTTAGTCAGTATCAATCAATGCAAACTATATATAACAGTGCAATTAAACTGCTGTGTAATTGAATAACTAGCACAACCAACCAGGATTCAAATACAAACAATAGCACAACTCAATCAGTTCAACTATACTATTTAACTAAGGTAAAACAAAATATTTATTTATAAAATCATACTTTGTAGAAATTATATCAAAGTTTATCCTATTTATTTTATATAGATAATCCAGCCAACGACAAAGAAATCTGGATGGATTGATTTCACCAAGTATTTGAGATGAATAGCGTAACGTCTATATCATAGTGTCCAAAATCAAAAAGCATCCAAAATCATTGTCATTTCCGTACACGACATCATCGGCATTTAACAACCGGAGCCTTATCCAGACCTCCCCCAGAATTTAGATAAGATGATGCACCCAAGTGAAGATTCTCCCATCACGGGATCTGATTACAATCTCACCTACCGAATGATGGATAATGAAATCACAATGTCGAAGGGAAAACCCACCGCAAAAGTTAGCTTTCTCGACTTTCTCCATAACTTAATCGCCTCAGCTAAAGAAAATCATAGCATAGAACTTCTCATGTTTTTCCAAATGATTGGTTACACCTGTACAACCGTGATTGTACAAAATCTTTACATTGATCGACTTTGTCGACTTGAACATGGCTTGGATGAGGGCATCTGCAAGAATTTAACACATCCGGAATATGAAAAGGAAGAAAAATTGGTGGAACAGGATGCTTCAATGTATACAATGTACAGATCTATAATTGAAGCATTGGTTCCGGTGCTATTTGCGTTATTTTTGGTAAGAATTTGAATAGGAATTATAACCTAAATTGTGCAAGAGTAAATTATAGTAAATTTTGTATTACTTTAAAGGGACCCTTCGTTGATCGAAATGGCTCAAAATTACCAATACTATTTTGCTTATTTGGATACATAGTTGCATCACTGATGTATTGCTTTGTTAGTCTGTTTCCTTCCATTCCAGCCAAATATGTTTTGATATGCTCAATACCAATTAGGTAAGTTGAATAAGTATGAAATGGTCTTTAAAATGTAATATTTTAATTATTCTATTTTAATTATTTTAATTATTTTAATTATTACAGTCTCACTGGGGGTCTGGTAGCTTTCCTTATGTCAGCATTCACATTGATATCAAATCGTTCCACTGTTGCAAATCGCAGTTTTAGAATTGCTGTGCTTGAAGGTTGTTGGTTTCTTGGGACTCTTGGATTTCTAGTTGCATCCAAGGTATGGTATTTTTATTAAGTGTTGATTAATTTTCATGTTTGCAACAAAATGAGCACTTGACTTCTTGTAATATTTAGATTTATAAAGATTATGGATTTGTACCAGTATTCCTCGTATCTGCGTTGTGCTTTACTATCGCCCTTATCTACGGTATATATTTCATCGAAGAACTTCCCGGAAAGTCAATTCACAATACTCGAGTCCGCCAAGGTGAGTATTATTATTATTTTACAATATCAAATTAGTATTAGTATTAACATATACTTAAGTATGAAATTGTATATTTTTTAGTTTTTCTCGAAGTATTTGATCTACGCTCAGTGAAAGACACTTTGTCAACGGTTGTGCGAAAACGAGAAGGGCCCCTTAGAACGTATGAATTTAATCAACATTAAATAAGTACAAAATCATGGTAATTCTTTCTTTAGGTGGGTAATTATTCTTATGATCACCATTTTTCTTCGGATGCTTGCGTTGTTTGGAACCATGCAGGTTGCATACCTGTACACGAGAAATAAATTTCACTGGGATACTGCCGCTTTTTCAAAATTCACAACGGCTGATACTGCAATTTGCTTATCCGGTATGCTGAAAAATTGAATCGATCGTTTGCATTGTTTTACCTCATCTTAAATACTACTTGTTCAGGTGGACTGGTTACACTACTTGTAATGAAAATATTTAAAATTAGCGATTCGATCATCGGGATTTTAAGCGCAGTTGGATTCGTAATTTCAAATTTGTGTTTCGCTGGTGCCCAAGTTGGCTTTGTCATGTACTTTGGTATGAATCATATTCGTAATTTATGTGACAATCATGAAACAACCTTAATAATCTCTTACATTAGGTGCCGTACTCCAAATGTTCAGCGGACTTATAACCATGTAATAATAATTATAACAAAAATAGCGAATTATGTAATATTAATGCCATCTTACTTATTCCTCTTCTTTGACAGCATGATGAGGTCCATGGTGTCAAAATGTGTAGCTAAAGATGAGCTGGCCAAAACATTTTCATTTGTATCGATTGGTGAGGCATGCATGCCAATTATTGCCGGATTACTATTCAACCCGTTATATAGTAGAACAAATGATACATTTCCTGGAGCTGTATTTGTACTATCTGCATTTCTTCATGGAATAATCCTGCTCAGTTTTATGTACGGTTTCAATTTTATAGTCTTTATTAAGCTTGATACATATTAAGTTTAAATATTATAAATCATTTCAGATATTTCTACTTTTCAACTCGGAAGTTTCCTTTCACTTCTTCCGCACTGGAGGACCAATAGCGTAATATGATTGTGATTTTTTTAAATATCGAAATATTTCCACGAATATAATCTCAAGAATCAACTCAATCTGAATCTGTTAAATAAAAATGTATACTTATTCTCTGTTCAATTCAAGGTACGAATTTGGAGGCCAAAATACAGCATTAGCTTCCAATTTGTACAAAATATTTAATGTAATATCTGTATGCCGATTTGGAAAAGTTAAGTATTTCTTCTTGTGCTATGAAATCTCAAAGATCGCAATGTGCAAAATTCCAAACAACGTGGAGCAATTCGTTATGTACACTTATAACGATCATGAGTAACGCAATGTATATACACTTATAGACAGCTAATTTATGTATACATATGTGTAAGAAACCTGTGATTGTGTTAATGATACTACTTCAAGTCTGATTTAATAATTATATATTGCTCCAAATAAGAAACTGCTAGAATTCGGACATTGTTATTTTATGAAATGCACTTTTGTCAATATGGAATAGCAATAAGTCACATATATTTTAAATACAATAATAACAAATTGAAACATTTTTTTAGATTTAGAACAAATAACACGAAAACTGTGGTTTTAGATGTCTTTGTTTTAGATTTTTTTAGATGTCTTTGTCATGGAATGAAGATTCTGAAAACCCCGAATTTCATTTGTACTACTGCCCATTTTTCCCAACTTCAAAGTTTAGTTGGGGAAAGCACTTGATCACATCTACATAGTCTCTTTCCATAGACTTTGTGCATAATCAATTGACTTAAGCTTAACCATGAAATATTTTAAGATACCTGGCTCTTCCACCCTAAAATAATCAATTGTGATACTTCAGGTGTGCTTGGTATCAGACTTGACATATTGTCATTTAACTGATAGTGGAATCATTACATTAATTGTGATGTGAACGAGTTATTCCACTTAAAACTTTTTAACACAAAATTGTGTTATGTAACACTACAATGCGAGTATTCCCATTCCCTCTTAAAGACGATAATTTACCATTTGAAAGTGTAAATTGGATTAATATACTCTCATAAATAAACAGGAAAGCATCATTTTTCAATTAATGCGGCATTGTGTATATGCCGGATCAAAACCTTTGTTAACAATTTTAATTGGCTTTTGTATCGACATGCACTAATGGATTTGAGGTACCTCTGGCTTCAGAGATTAGATCACAACAAAAGAAAGAATTCTTGCATTTTTAAATTCATCCTTCCTTAATGAATAATAAGCGTTTTAACCGTATCCAAGAAAGTGTCATTACTTGCATTGCATGTCTCTCTTCTCCACACGCAAGACTAAAATCATTCCAGTATTCATTTCATTTCATATAACCCATTGTCAATTGAAGTTGGGCTACTTGTTAAATATTTTAACGAATCACCCACCAATCATATGCCCAGCTAAAAACAAGTATACACAGAAGATTGGTTTATATTCACGCAAATACAATTCTCTTACCCCAGTCATCAGTTTACAACACTTCGTCATAGTTGTGAGTCTGCTCATTACATATTTGCTTTAAGCGAAAAAAAAAACCAAAGAATTGAAACAAAATGCCAATCACGCTGGAAGTAACGCTACATGAAGACAGTTTAGCGGAAGATGCATTGCAAATTATTAAAGTTGTTAGACCAAAGTGGAATCTTAAAGATGTTCGTTCAAAGGTAAATAATATTGCGACTTTCTCCAGAATTTTAACAAGGAAATGTGCGTTAATTGCTATATTTTAATTTTAGCTGTATACAGGAGGCATCAGCAATAAATTGATTGGCTACTTCGAAGATGGCAAAATTGAAGAGGATGTTGTAATGATCAGAATGTACGTATTTGCATTTTTTAATGTGTTGCAAAATTTATGGGTAATAATAATTGTTTGCTTTATCGTTACATTTCAGGTATGGTCAAAATACTGAGCTTATGATTGACCGTAAGGCAGAAATCGATACAATGACGGTATGTAATATTTAAGCAAGCTATATGATTATTAAAAAAATATCTATCAGTAAATCAAATAACTAATCTATTCTAAATTACTTCCAGCTTTTGCATGGTTATGGATTAGGACCAGAACTCTATGCAATTTTTCGAAATGGGATTTGTTATGAATTTATTCAAGGAGATATTTTGTCCATGGAAGCAGTAAGGTCTCCGAAAGTGTATCCCCTCGTTGTCGCTGAAATGGCAAGAATGCATTGCAACATTCCAGCCGACGGGCTTACCTTAGGAGATCATTCAAGAAAGGAAGGTCCCATTCAGGCCAAAATGTGGGATAAAATTCGCACATTTGATTCTCTTGTGGAGGATATTTTAAAAACGAATCCAACCCTTGTCAAAAAGTGGGTGCAATATTATACTAGCATTTTTTCTACAAATTTATTATATATTATTTTGCCTCCAGGTTGGAAAAATTTGGATTTGACATTTCCCCTGGATTTGGAACTCGATGTATTAATGAAATGGAGATAATTTTGAAGTCTCAAGATATGCCCGTTACATTCTGCCATAATGACATCTTACTTGGCAATATCATTCACAACAGTAAAACCTCTAAAGTGTCATTTATCGATTTTGAGTATGCTATGTAAGTGTCGTTCTGTCATGCATAGTTCTATTCGCATTAAAAAAAACAATGCAATAATTGTGTATCATGTACGCAGGCCGAACTACCCTGCCTTCGATGTGGCAAACCATTTCAACGAATTTGCAGGTAAAGAAGACACAATTATGTATGTATGTGTGTGAGTGAGGCGTTAATGGAGAATAATAAATTAAATTACTGACCCAATAGGAATTGACAACCCGGACTTTGCCAAATGTCCAGATCGTGTGTTCAAATCCAAATGGATTGCAGAGTATTTGAAGCACTTTAAATTGGAGGGTGTAGAATTGGAACAAGAAAAGTTTGAATATTGGGTCGAGCTATGTCAATCTGCTTCACATCTATTTTGGTCTTTGTGGGCAATTGTGCAAGCGGCCAATTCTAAGATTGACTTTGATTTTGCAGAGTAAGGCCATGATGTGATTTTTTACTGCTGTAAAATACATTGGACTGTAAAATTATTTCTTTATTTGTTTCAGATATTTTGGACAACGCTACATTGAATATGACAAACAAATTAAGGAAATCCGCAAAACGTTATAATTATTTTTTTAAATTGTACAGTTCAGCACTTTTAATGTGGGTAATAACTAGTTATATTTTTTATTTGTAAACCAAAGAATGTGCTCATGCCACTATTATAACTACACATATAAATTAAACAAATATGCCTTGTAATTTTGAGCTTTATGGAATTAGTAAGTTAGACAATAAGCTAAAATATAACAAAATATTGATAAATATTGATAAATATCATCACGTACAAGTTTACAGATATGCACATCAAAAACCGGATGCAACTATTTTGGATGCAACTGCTCAACCCTGTTTCTAAAACGTCTTCATGTTCTCATACTTCAAAATAATTTAAAATTGAAATATTACACACAAGCTGGACTTTTCCTTCTCATTTAATCAACTACTTACTTTTTTGCTTCTGGTCTTTCTCTCATTTGCGTAAAATGAACATTCACACCAAACCAACCAACGTCAGTAGTCGTCCCCTCCTATTTGGAAGTTTGGTTAAAGCAGACAGAAATAATGGATCTCTCGAGACATGAAAAATGTTTATAAAACGGTGCACATGGCATTCATTTCTTCACTTCATGCATGCATGTATATTTGCAACACACACCCACCATACCACAACTTCAACAGTCAACTTGAATTACTTTCTGAATTCCAGCCACACTCCTTCAAATAGCTAATCTCATTATGGTCAGTGCAATTTATTATGTGCCACTTGCATCAGTGTGTATGTATGTATATTCTGTATTCTATAACCCATAAGGTATAAGGTATATAAGGTATATATAATTCTATGCTATAACCTTGCACAGCCTAATGCAGTACTTCAAATTCCCGTCTTCTTTCCGTTTTTATTTTTACTTGTCCATGAAATGTAATTTACACAACCGCACCATCAACAGCCTCCTCCCAAGAGAATCAATTCCACATTGGGATGGATGCAGCTTCAAGAAATACACCCTGAATTCCTAAATTCCTTAGCAAGAACATTCTACGTATTCTGTAGTCCGGACTGGATTTCAGCAAATAAGGCGTGATGATAATGCCTTAAATATATCTAGCTGATGATGGTGCATGTCTAAAAGTAGGTGAAGTGAACCAACCAAACCACAAAAGCAACACGGGTCAGGAAGAAGTACGACTCGTCGGACGATATTTTGTTGCTTTCTCTTCCCACGAATTTCGGTAGGTCCATCCTACTGCTACGTGCAGCATTATTTCTGCCAACCACAACTACAAATCCTGAATTCCTCATTTGTCTGCCTGTAGAAAGCTCAGAATGTACAGTACCAGAGACGAAAGGAAATAGCAAAAAAAGTGCAGGTTGTTGGGTGTGATGAGCTGAGTCGGGTACCGGCGGGTACACGGATTAAGTCATGAATGAATGAGAGGAAATACAATCTTGTAATGACCACTTCACAATGACAACCAACAATTGTTGACAGGACTAATGGATCATGACCAAAAAATCAGCTACACTACAAACAGACATAAAAAAAACTACTACGTGCATGGTCTACTGCTTCTGCTTCCAATCAAAGTTGCAACACAAATTGATCACGTAACATGATGCTTTCACCAGGGGAAAGGCCATGCAATGATTTCCCTTGCCCCTGTTTCACTTTTGATTCAATAAGACTCCACTGCCTTACCTTGACCGTGACGAATTGTGTGCCTTTGCAACAAAAATTGGAATTAAATTATGCTCTGTAACATAACATCGTAAAAGTGGCATATTTCAATAATTGACAGCGCAACAACTATACTGTTGGTTGATACTGGAATTTGGAATGTCGATCCACAGAAATGCCAAATTGAATCTGAAGGATATCTCGTGGTTTGGTTTCCTGGTTGGTTGGTTGTGGGTTGACCGTATAGTTAATCCAGTTGGACCTAGATGTATAGATTTAGAATGCAACACAGAATTAAATCGGCATAAATACAAGCGCTGTCCATGACCACAGCATTTGGTTTTGCCGGAACATGTGAATTTCACATTGTAAAGTTCATTTGAACTAGTTCGCTCCAAATGAATGTTTATTGGACATCTACATCTAATACTGTTTCCAGATAAATGAATAAAAGATTAACTGCAGCCACTAATGATGTCAAATGTACCAATTGCGAACTTTCACTACATTTCCTATTACATAGTAGTGATGAATTTAGTACGTCCTCTTTTGTTCAATTACCAGTTTCCACCCACATTGATTATTGTATTAACCTTGGCTGGTGCTTAATAAACTTGTGAAAATATACGTTACGGTGCAATACTATTCTCCTACCTTCAAATCAACATAATTTTAATATCAAACTTTTATTTTTGATTACAACTTTAAAATTTAAAATTAACAATTTTTGGAGTTACACATTTATTAATATGCACTTTTTGCATCACAATTCAGCAAAATCTACCGTCCAACCCCTCCAGGAGACACAAATACCTGCCGCACACATTTATTAGACAGATTAGAATATGCCATTCCTTTCGGACAATCAGTTTTAGGGAAGTTGGCTAAAAACGCGGTTTGAGGTCCATGACGTGTTTTATTTGCCGATGTTACATTTACGAAGGCTGGTTGGTACGTTGTTCTCAACCTCGACCTCGAGCGACCTTGTTCCGACAAGTTGAACAAAACCATCACCAAAATAAGAAAGACGGACAAAAGTCGATGCCGATTTGAATGATCCATTCTAATTGTTACAAGGATTAAATCATTAAATTAATCATTGATTTAATTATTAATTTAAGTTTTTAAATATTTAGAAATGAGTATACCTGATTTATTTATTCTTTTTATTTTGATTATTTACTGTTCAAACTCACTCAAGGTTAGTTTTGCTACTAGTTATGTTCCAAAATGTTATACTTTGTATTTTTCTTCAGGGTACAAAACACCTGCCACTGGGTTAGTTTCAGTAAATTGGAGTACAAAAAACTGTAACAAAAAATGTAATTTGCAGAGTTGGACCTAAAACAAAGCCTCAAACCACGCACAAACAAGTAGTTTCATAGTGTGCAAACAAATCCTTTGTATTCATATTTACAAATATTGAGCAATATAGTCTTATACATGTATAGTTTTACTTCTAAGCGTATTCAATAACAACTATTATTTATAATACCATAATTATTATGCTAATTGAAATCGGGGGAACGGATGTCCTTGAATACTCAATACCTCATTAAATTCTCTCGCCATAACAAGCAACAGCTTTCTCCTGTAACAAAAGCGTACTCCTGGAGCAACATTTAATATTGTTAGCACCCGGTTATCAAAGAAACACAGTACTTTATTTAATCCATGCACAACCATACTAACTTGACCATTCTTCTTCTTTCTCTTTGTATTAAAAATTGAACCATGTAATGAAAATTCAGCTGATTTGCTTAACCCAGACATCCATCCATCCAGACCAGGTAGGCTTTATTTAAGCTCTAGAGTTGAGTTCGCACAAACAGGAACTCGACAAAACAATCGACTACTTTAGGAGAGGGTTGCCAACTAATGGAATCCCTTTGATCCACAGGGTTCAAAATTTCATTTTAATTTTCTATCCCTCCCTGATCGACAACAAAAGCATAACGTTCTTCTGAAGAGTGAAGCAAGCAACGTGGCATGCATAAGTGAAAGTCTGCCTGGATGAGATTTGCGTAGCTTTCTCCGTTGCAAATTATCTGTTTGTGATGGGCACACAGCAACCAGTCACTCATTTCACTTTCTCTGCTCGCGTCCTCATCCTCATGGTCTGATAAATTTTTAGGGATGCGAACTTGTCTATTCATTCGCCTTGGTCTGGTTCAGTAGGCAGGCTTCGTGCCAAGAGCATTAGCAAGGTAATAAAGCAGCCAATACAGAGTATGTATATATACGAGAACGAGATGGGCGGAGAAAGTGAGAGAAATGAAATTAGTATGAAAATGAAACTACTCTCACCTTATACGTAACGTCACCACGAACGAACTGATTAAAATTGGCGTGTTGGTTTCATCACCATCTAAACAAACAAGCATACACACAACATTTCTTCTTGTCTTGTTTGTGGACCTTGGTCATGTTGAGTTGAGATAACTGAATAAATTAAAAGAAATATGAATTAAGTAATTTCCTTGGGGTCTTTTGGACGTTGCATTTTCTACATACATAGCTGTGGGGACTCTGGGGACCGATTCTGTTCCAAGTAACAGTTCCTGATATTATATTACTCCTCAAAATTGGAATATATGAGGGAGTGTGGTGTGGTGTGGTTAGCTAAAAAAAATATGAAAATGATAGAGAGAGACCAAATCCACTACCCCCACACTCATGCACTCGGTCTTTGATATAATGTAATGTTGTTGGGACAGGAAATGCATTTCGTAAATAAATAAAGTCGGTATTCTCCAAGCTTTTTATGCAACTCGACCGGAAGAAATTCTAGAATAATAGGGTGAAAGCCTTCTAGTGTGAAGGAATTCTACCTTTTTTGCTTTCACTTTGAATGTACATGCAGAGAAAGTGTTGAACTGAAACTTTTACTCAAAGCCACCACACTCACTATCAAAGTCGAGTCCATTATTTCGGTCGATTTTCGAATAGAAAAGGAAGTCAGCAATATGCAATAGTTGAATGGCTGCAGTGCATTTAACTGACAAGCACAAAGCCGAGTAGCATGGCATGTGTCATTGAGGACAAGTTAAGCCGCAGCTTCGCTTTCTCCATCCTGTCTGCTTGCTGGTTTAAATAAAACAGTCGAAAGCATGCTTGGTTCCCTTAAGCCAGATATCTCAATTCCCTACTTCAATGGCGATGCTGCTATTCTATTATTACGAGGAGTTTCGAGAGGATGAGTTTGTGTGGGATGACGAAGACTTTCTCTATGTGGCACGATTCAGGTGAAAGTTATTCTTTTTCAGCCTATTGTTACCTTTATACATGAACAATGCAAAATTTCACCTGAGAAGCGCTGTCATTTCGTAAAGCTAGTTAAATTTAAAGTTGATTCTCTATTTGACAAGACAATCCCATATCATCTTCACACCTATCAAGAAGTTCTGAGAAACATGTCATATGCACGCAATGTAATCCAGGTCGCAATGTGGTAAGATGGATTCATTACTACATAACACGGTGCTGATGCACAATATGAATAATATATAATACAAATTTTCTAATAGACTAATTTTTTATGAAGTAAACAATTTGGCAATTCAAAATGTGCACCGAACGATCGAAAAACAACTGAGAAGCAATAAAGCCAAAGAAATTATAGTTACTTTTTTTAATATGATGTTTTATTTGAGATATTGAAGGTATGCATGTACATATTGTAACCGTTCTGTATAATTTTTATACAATATGTCGCTATTACTAACTGTCAAGAATTTCAAAGATTCATGGCTACACACTTTTGACAGCGTCGGATTTGCGGTTAAGTTACATAATGCAATACTCTCTATAATTCTCACATATTTCAAACACAAAGAAAGAAAACCGGAAATTGGCAACAAGATCCTTGATTCAGCAAATCCAACATTGTTATTACATTTCTTTCTCTACTTCGATATTTCTGGGTCAGAATTCTCACGTCAGAAACAGGCAGATGGCAAAAAATAATCGAATACCCGCCAATTCTTGCAAAACTCTCCTAGTCCATAGTTTTAAGCCGATTTTCTCCTTAACCCTTTAGATACGTATGCATATGAGGAGGACACATGAATAATTCTGAGGGCATACATTTACATATGGCATTATGTATCCTATCCTACGCCATTGGAATTATTGCACTTAATTTGCCCTAAAAGCTGAAACATTGCAAACAGTAGGCACGGACATCTGGCAAGATTTCAAGACTCAAGGGCCAGAAACTATTCAACCAAAAACTTTGCGAATATTATAGCACGTTACACGAACATGAAATTGAATCTATGTCTACTTTTCAAGGAAATCTCGTTTGTCCCAGCGAAGGCCATGTCATCATGATGATAAGGCTGCTGAAGTCTACTGTACTTTTCCACTGGGACTATACACGAGTATGTCTGTATGAGAGTGAACTTCATACGTGCTAATGGGTGCTTTGATTCCAAAAAGAGGAAGTTTTTCCATTTAGCAAAATGGGATTCACGAACACATATTGACGACAAGAAGAGTATAACAGGATTCCTTTGATATTTACTCATTCATATCATATCGTCCTATTTCCCCAATTCCAAGAAAGAATACAAATAAAATAAGTCAATATTTATATGTCTATAATATGTACTTTAAGCTAACAAAAAATGTTGAAAAACAATATAATTGGACAAAGCCTTCTCACATTGCATAAAGTGAAAGCTAACCTTACGTCATGTTATATTTAAAACTACCTGACACAGTGCATCCTTCACTTTTATTTGAAATTTTAGTCAAAGTTCAAAGTTCAAAGTGACAATTAATTATATAATGAGCAAAAAGCTACAACTTGAACTGACTAAAATAAAACAAACTAAAAGAAGCCTACATGGCTGCTCCTCCCAACATTTGAAATCAAACCATCCAACGAATTGTTTTAAGAGCTTTTAGTGCGAAAGTAACAATTCGCAATAACAACAACTTACCTACTAACTCGTCCCTTTATGTAAGTATTTGTATGTATCCCACTTTCACAAGTCACTCAGCCGATATAAGTGGGTTAAGTAACAAGAGAAGAGAGGAGAGAAAGTGTGTGTGGAGAGAAAGATGGGTGAAAACTTGTGTAGGCAGACATACATATCACCATACATACAAAACCATGCCGCAATAATGTTCATCTTTCCTGGCCTGGCATTCAGCAATGTGACAACTTTCGACTCCCTCCCTTCTTCCACCCAACAAGAAGATCCGCCGAGGTCGCTATATTGTGTTTAAGGATTGAGGACTTAGTAGAGACAAAAGTTGGAATGACATGATAAAGGGCACACAAAACAGGAGTAAAGAAAGTGTAGATAGATAGATACACATATGGGGACGCAGGAGGAGAGAGAGTTGGAATGAAATGAAAATGCGGAATTCTCAATTCCTTCCCTTCTTCAATTCAGGCCATTGTAACATTATGAGCCAAGATTTAGTAAATTGTACCTCATAAAATAACTTCCAGACAACAAACAAATGATGAAAGCCTCTCCCCGAATAAAGAAGCAGCCACGAGTGCATACATGTGTAGAGAAAGTTGTTCACTTTCCACATTGTCCTCCTCTAAAATTTAGAATCTGGTTGTTGTACAAATTTAAGTTGGAGAGTTACTTCCACATACGAAATGAGCCAACCAGGTTTAAAAATAAAATGCTTTCTCTCTCTCTCTCTCTCTCTCATTCACTTGATCGCTGTCGTCGTGGTTGTGGACGACCGTTTTGTATTTCCTTCCACTTTCTCCTCCTTCTCTTTCTTCCTTATGGAATGGAGAGAGAAAATAAGAAGGAAACAACCAAAGCCCAGTTTATGTTGTCATCAACCATGCACTTTTTCAATGTTGAGTGCAAATGGGAATGCTGATTTGAAAATACGTTATGTGGCTACAACATACATTGTACAAACATGGTTGTCTTGAGTGAGTAAAGCTTTTTGGTGACAGTTGGACTGTGCTTCTTCTCCTGGAAAATGGATGGATTGTTTAGATTCATTCCTTTTTGATGTTGATTCTGTCCAATTTTGTTATTTGCCTAAAAAGTGTGATGTGGTGTGGTGATGCTTTCATCAAATTAAGTAGAGGAGAGCTTCAGGACAGACATAAAATTAGTCATAAAAATACTATACTACATGAAATGAATAAATAGTAGATATTAACATAAAACTAATTAATCAGAAAAAATGTATCACAATGTTTATGACCAAAAGACAAACCGAGTAATGAAATGTTATGTATTGTATTTATTTATGTTGTTACTGATCAAACATATGTCGGTCATCATTTATTTAACTTTATAGGGTTATTAACATCACACGTGTGTCACATCACATAGTCTGGGCTTTGATGTCTTTCTCAAAATAAAATTGTCCATTTCTTTGCGTGATACAGTGTAGTAAATTTTGCTTGTATAACTGTATATGATTTCCACTCCGCATTATATACATAATGTCGCAATGAAATCAAGCCATTATTGGCCACGAGTCGCCACAACACAAAAAAGAAAATAGGAAATGTATTATTGGACGTGATGTAGTCTCCAAAAAAATTGGTAACATGTTATCATCATCATGATAAGCATATGCAATGTAATGTTATGTTATGTTATGGTAAAGAGAGAGAAAGCTATGTTCCCATTTTCTTGAAATAGAGACAAACAGCTTGCAGGAAATAAGACCCAGAAGAAGAAACAGAGATGAAAAGAAGAAGAAAGGATTGGTAAAAATAAATCCGATCGGATTTAGCTATTTGAATTCGGATCTTGAACTCATAAGCTTCTTTCCAGGCCGGGAATATGTCAAAGTCACTCTGAATTACAAAGTGTACTTATACCCCCATTTTTTATCCAGCAACTTTCTCCTCATTCCCCACGGATATCCGGGAGGCACACCTACGACTACACTCTTTTCATTTCATGCACTGCACTCAACACTCCACATCCCCTCTTCTTTATTATGAAATATACACACAAGCAATGTCATGGGATAAACTCAAGCAACATTTCTATAATAATAATATTTTATAAGGCAGCAGGCACCGTCTTACACTTCCATATCAAAGATTAAAGAAAGAACAGAAAGAATAGTAAATTCAACTGGATGGACGAAGGTTTTGGGGAGCTATCGTGTCGTTTTTAATAAAGAACAACACAACAGGAGCTCTGGTAGAATTGAATACATTTCCTCAGTTAACAATTTCGCAATTAATCATTTATTCTCTGGATGCACTAACAGCTTTAGTCAGAATTAATGACTTATTTCCTTCTTTGTGTACAACTTTGGTGTGAAATGAATAGGAAATTAGTTCGGAGTCTGGAATAATGTTTTGCAGTAGAAATACGTTCTGTGTTATTGTAATGCTGGTTTTGGGCAATCCTCTTTCCTATGTAAAATTTAAAAGTGAGATCAAACCATCTTCACTTTAAGATATTTTAGTTCCAACAAAATCTACAATTTGTATCCAACAACCATTCAAAAATCATAAAATAAAAATATTGAGATTGCAAATCGTCAAGTTTCGTCTTTTCCAAAAATACAGAGAGACCATTTGTGTAAGTCACCACCACATGGTTGAAAGCGGAATATTGTGTTTCTCCTCGTTATATCCATATCCCAATCCACTACGGTCTACGATAAATGTGTTATGATGCCATTTACCCAAGATACGATTTCTTTCTCACAATGTGCACTTAATGGCCCTTATATTTATATTATTCCCTCTCATAATGGTTTGAATCGAGAGATGAAAGTCAAGTTCTTTAGGTCGTATACAACACCAACCAACCTTCAGAAATTGCTTACCTTTCACTTTTCATCCGAATCGGAGATGAAGTGAAAGCATTGGCAAGTCATTGAAATGAAGGCAAGTCCCGTTGCTGTATGCAATGTCATGGATTTTCATTGGTGCTATTGAATGAATGAGCACATTTGTATATACGCACTTCTTGCTTTCTCCTACGTGAGCAGCGGTGAAAATGCACCTAGTGGTGCAGTGCAACAACGATGGCATCGTTTCCTCCCTCGTTCCCTCACTCACTCACACCGATTGCACATACAACCTTCAATATATAATGTCGATATCATTCCAATACCATTATACGCCACCCATCCTGCCAATTGTTCCACACAAAGTGTGAGCAGGAAACGATCCAATTTTCCAACTTCCACACTCAATCTCACCAACCAACCAACTTGAACATGAGATAGTTTCACCACGTTGAAAATCAGCTTTTTGAAGCTAACAACCTGAACGAACCAACCAAACTACAAGAGTTCTGTTCTGGTACAAAATCTAACGCTAAACCATTTTAGCGGATGCACGGACGCACAAACAACCAAACTTGTATCGTAGGTTGTGGTGGTGCATCTTCCTCTTCCAGGATTTTGAAGCAGAGCAGATCTCATCATTTCAATTGTTGTTGCAAAGAAGAAGTGCATAATCTTTGCCGGTGCGGGATGGCTTCACGAGTTTGAATCTGTGCATCGCGTCTCCAGGCACCCACCCCCAAAACTTTGCTTTGCTTTGCTTTGCTCCTTGCAAAAGAAGAAACTTATTTACGGTTGTGGTTTAGTTAAGCTAGCTAGATTCCCAATAATAATGGCGTGTGGTGGTGGGGAGCTACGGTCCATTGCCTACCTCTAATGCACAAGCCGTAATTCTAACGGAAGAGGAGAGAATGGAAGGAAGGAAGGAAACTTTCTTGGTAGCAGCAAAAGCACGACCCAACTTTATGTATGTATCTATCTGCACTACTGCAACTACTTTGCTTATGTGAAAGCATTATATTATATGCTTCTTAACTTGGACTTGGACTTTCTCCCAGCATTTTATGAAAAGTTATTTTGCACTGGTTGGCTTGGCTTTGTTAAATGAGTGAAAGGGGAAAGTTCCTGTTTAAAGGAGAAGCGAGATTCTAATTGCTTACTTGCTTACTTGCATCTCAGCCAGTAAATGCAAAAGAATGATTAAGGAACAGATTTCATTGCTATTAAAGCACGCATTTAACTACACTCAACTTTTTCCTGTGTGCATGGGGAGGGAGGGAGGAGGATTGCGGTGTGGTAAGGATTCTAGGGTAGGGTTCATGTTGATGATGATTGCATTGATGTCCAATGCGTATAAAGTGCAATTAAACCATCAGGCAAAGTAAAGTAAAGTAGCCAGCTTAGAGGTGCATTCTCATAGTTCAGAAAACAAACTAACTCTTGGGGAATTAATGGGAAGGAAGGTTAAATATTCTGCGGTTTGGTTTGGTTTGCTTGTGTAGTTACAGTGTCTACCTTATAATAAACAAGGATTCTCTGGTTTCTTGCTGTCTGCTGGGTTCTGACAGCATCAACCATCATCAGAAAGAAGAAGGGGTGAAAACGGTGGAGCCATCAAATCAACCAAATTACGCACAATCGCCTAGAATGCATATCATCAAAGTTATAGTGCTTTCAAAGTTGGAATAATCGGTTCGCATGATTTGCCTGCATAACATTGTTGACTTATAATCACCTACCGTATATTCTTCGTTATCTAAATGAGATTGAGATTTTTAAGTTGTATAATCATCAACCACTCACTCAACTCTTTATTGGATGACAATGGCGAGATCTTGGTCTTTGTTTGAATTTGTGCAAAAGTGGAAATGGTATAAAAAATGACGAGCAAGTGGACCCTTTGACATTTCAAAGAAAATCCAAATAAGCGACGGTAGCCCTCATTTCTTGGAGTGACTACTATATAACAGCTCCTTTAACTTTCTTTGTTTTGTAGCCTCAGGGAATAAGGCGTTGTTTGTTGGCTGATGACGAAATGAAGTCTTAACACCCACATCAAAAAATGTTCCATCGTCGTCACACATTTTCATCATCTCATCTTTTTAGTCACAACTAATTCATTTCTTTTTCTCTTTCTTCCTTTCTCTCTGATTATCGCGATTCAAGTTTATAAGGTGCTAAATTGAGATTGAATTTGATTTAAGTACACCCACACACGAAACCTCAATTCAAAGTATCAAAAATGAAAGTGAGAAATGAAGTTTTAAGTTCATTTCATAAAGAAAATCCAAATTGTTTGGGACATTCAATCTCAAAAAAAGTATTATATAATAAGTCTCCGTATATAAGAGGTGTCCTTGCTAATATTAATCACATCAGTTTGGAATGATTGGGATTATAATACTTCATACATGTCAAACGCGTAGACCTAAACAAAAAATTACAAAAATTATATATTGTTAGGCTTAAAATTTACAGATACAAAAACACAAAGTTAGAAAAACGTGTTTATTACTGAAAAATCAAAATCTTATATTTTAAAATAATGTACTCTGCATTGGAATTCCCTAAACACAGAACTATTTATTTTACACGCAACCAAAGAGAAATTGTGAGAATCCTTTACGTCAAAGAAACGAGAGAATTGCTCTTTAACCAAAACCAAGTAAAGCAGCCCAACCCACCCCAATCCCAACCAACTTTACCATGTATACTCGAGCAAAAGCAAAGCAAATGCTAACTCGAAAGACCCATTCGAATTTCAGTCTCAGTTTGTATGCCGGTTGAGAAGCATCATCCAGAACTTCAGCTTTCTTTAACACGTTGACAGATCTCTTAAGCCCTTGCAGTACTTACTGTTATTACTACTCTTATTGCACGCAAATATAGCGTTGATTATTACATAATTACACATTATTATTATCATTATTAAATAAAAAAATTCTATTGTGTTCCACTTTCAACGACATTCTAACGTGAATACAAAGTGTTTGAAAACTGTGAGACTTTTATTTATTAGTATTCCAAGAACAGTGTTGTTCATTTGTGGACACAATGAAAATGGACAATCCCAAAAATCGCACGTGATTGAGTGAGTGCTCTTTTTCTGAGAGATGATTGGATTGTTGTAATATTCGTGCATGGATTGCCCATGGGGAAAATATGAGATGAGACGACGAGAGAGTGCATTGGATGGAAATTATAATTCTGAATGTGCAAATGTATATCTAAGATTGAGACATGAATAATTAATCATTGTGAATTTTGAATATATCACGTTATAACAGTGTCAGTGTCACAGTATTGTTGTTATTTAAAAAAAATTAGTACGTGGATTGTAAACGTTGATTGTATTGTGTTTACGGATAATTACAAACAATTATTTAAAATTTGAATAATATAAAATTTAGTAAAAATTAATGGTGGATGGATAAGGAACATTGGGGAAAATGAGACAGATGCGAAATTCGTGGATTTACTATTAGTTGGTGATCTCATATTGCAATATGATTAAAATCTATTCAAATAGAAATCTCAGTTTGTTTCTTCTCAACCATGAAAAATGATGCATATTCATGATTTAAATTCTGTTATATTCGACCTTCATATAAGCCATGATAAAACTACGCATTGCTCAGGTCACACTATACTTTCTCTGTGGATAATTATTCGGTGAAATGAGCAGAAAATCATTTAATCTATTTGAGCTTGAACAAATATTAGGAAGGCTAATTTGAAAAACTAACGTGCGTATGTGTTTATTATAATGATATTTTGTTCATATCTCATTCATTTCTGAACTGTTTATGACAGTAAAAACGATCAATAACGTTCTAATCATTGCAATTATAACAATTTGTTAAAGTTAATTTTTTTTAAACCTTAAAATGGAAAAACAATTTCAAGCCATGTCTAAATCTGAGGGCATTGAACACAGAGTTCCAAAAAAGAACAGGGAAAAACTAGTTGAAAAATCCCAGTTAAATTGTGCAGTGAAAATGGCGAATCCTTGGACTGTACCCCGTTGCAGCTTTCTCGGCATTTGGATTCTATCCACTGCTTCCGTCCTCCTCTTTTCTTCCGGAGTGCTTGGTGACAATCTTGGTAAGTTTCTAATTCAAATATTCTCAGCATCTCAGCTACAAATAAAATTGCGTCATTTCTATTTGATTCCTAAATTCTCTCAAAATGTACCTTTTCAAAATACCTTAAAATTCACGAACGGACAAGTCATTTTGTTTGATCTGTAGAATTTTATTTCCTTCTTCGACACATTATCGTGCCACACCACTTGACTTTGACTTCGTCTCAAAGTAAGTAAACTGCCATTTGCAGTAGATGTGCGTAAATCTAAAATGAGTGAAAGTTAAGTTAAATTGCGTAAGATGATGATTTTGGGCGTGCATAGAGAAATCTACGATGTAGTAGTTTGCGAATGACACTTGCTTCAAGTCTCTGCAACACTCTAGAGAATAATTATAATGACAAAGCAATCATGCAATTTTACACAGGAACAGGATAAATTCAATTCAATAGTGAACACGCTTTCTTTCATGATGAAAACATGCATATTTTACATGAACCCACGTTATAAAATGCGAATAAAATTATGCACTGCGTACAAAACACGGCGTAATTAAAGTGGATTTCTATAATACTTCTTCCACATTTAAAATCTGCGTTGATCTGTGTTGTATCATAATATGTATCATGACGGATGGATTAGAATGCCATGGTGGAATCTTTGCCTTTGAATAAAAGTGTGCTTTTCACCCACAACATAAAACCAAAACCAATCGAAGGATGGAATGGTTCTGCCATCACTACTACTTATATACAATATTGCATGCATCGCATCGCTCACAACCTTTCCCTCAATTGCCAACTCAGCCAAACTTTCACATCACGAGTTTGCGAGCGAATAAACCTATCCAATCCACAACCAACCGAAGAACCAAATCATCCAAAAACAGACGAATTTATTTCACAGAAGGATCGTTGGTGTCTGTGAGTGGTGGTGTTGGTTCGTGAATCTCGATTTCAAATTTATCCATACTGCTTTCTATATATGTATATTATGGTATGGTTGTGGAGAAATGTGTGGCAACCTCAAGAACCAAGGATATCGAGACGTCTTCGTCGCAGCTTGAGACTTCTTTTTGGTTGAAGAAGTTGCAAAGAATCTGCATATCATCTATTTGGATCTGTCGTTTGTCCTCGTTCTTCTCACGCTCTCTACTTGATTGATAAATCACTTTGGCTTTCTCCTCGCCCCAGTTGGACAGACTTGGAGGAATTGAGACTTTAGAAGACGCAAATTTAGATCCTTAAGTCTAGTCTCGTGGAGCAAGAAATCACATCCTTCTCTCTGCTTTCTCTGCTACCTCATCGAATAGCGTGATGTGATTTCTGAGTCTCACTGCATCCAAATAGTTAGTATGTATATGCTATATGTAGTACCTAGTTATAAGAATAATATTGTCTGCACATTCTTTCATTAAGTGTCTACAGAAGAATTATCTCTGCTAATAATAAATGCGGTAAGAGTTCATATAAGAATTTGAGGTGTTAGTGGATTCAGTTAGGATTTACTATATACTTATCCCAGAAAATGTAAACCAGCCCTGGAAATATTTGCACTATTGTAATCCAAGAAAGAATTACACCCACAACCACAACAAATAAAATAGGCAAGGGTTCTGGAATGGCCTAGTTTCTAATGTTTGTATCTTCTGTAGTAGTAGTGGCAATCATGTCAAGCATTTGTTTTGCCTCTCATTCTGTCCTGCAATTTGTGGGCGGAGGAATGGAAAAGGCAAACTTCAGGAATTATTTATCTGATGATGGTTGAAAAGACTAAGGGAAGGATGGAGTAGACTGAATCTAGAAATGAAGATCAATCTGGTAAAGCTAAGCTGGATGTCTAACTGTCCAAATGTCTGAATTTGAGCAGGATTGGGTCCAACAAACGAAAACCCAAGCATCACGAACTTGACTTTACTTCGCACTTCACTTTACTCCGCCGTCTGCTTTATCGACTTGGCCGGAACTAGCAGCTCATTAATCAGATGAGACAAATTATGTAACACTACCACTATTTTCCCCATTACCACCACCGCCACCACTCTACATTAAACATTTAATGCTCACTTTCTTCTAATCGTCCACTATGTATTCTTCTACAGCATTCGCAACTTCATAAACTATGACGTGTTTATTGTTCAGCATTAGAATTAGATTGGATTGAAGTTTGGCTTAAAAACTCGAAATGCATTTTATATCTGAATCATTTATAACAACCCACACGGTTGAATTGCCGGGGATGTGTTTGTTACAACATAAAGAAAATAAATAAATGCATGTCTTAAAAAAGTGGTGTCGTTCGTTAACTTTGTGTCAAACGAGTATATTTAATTATTCCGTCTGTTATTACATTGTTTTTTAATAAGTGTTGGTTCCCACACGTTGAAAACTGTTTAAGGAATTATTGTTTTCATTTGCAAGTGAATAACAACTCATCCTATTACCATTTCCAAAAAAAAAGGCTGTAAAAAATGCACCACACGATGCTAAATGGATAATATGCATTCCCTTTCATTCGTTCGTTTGTTATATTTTCTATTAGTTTAACTGTGTAGCAGGAATACATTTCTTCTTTCTTTCATTCCTTGTGTGTATGTATATACAGCGTGTTGTTAACTTTTGCTCACGTTCGTTCCTTTTACGACCAATTTAATGTCATCTTATCTTTATATGTGCTTGAAAGTTTTGAAATTGTTTGGACCCTTGTTGCGTAAACATTCACTTTTCTCACCCGTTCTCTGTTACTCACTCACCCTTTGAGTGCAAGGGTATAAAATACAGTAAAACACACTTCATAAATAAATAAAATAAACAAAATTCGTTATAGAAAATTTGTTGGATGATGCATTCATTCTTCCACTATTCCACCCTCACTATCTGTAGTTTTCTGGGTAGTGACTCCGTATTACTGAATCTCACGAGGATTGTTCCACCTCGTTTTACTTTACTTTACGTCAACATTTGAACTCTGTTAACGTAACCAAAACTAAGGATAAGTTCGTTACTGAAAGAAAAGGTATAGTCTCTCCCTGGACTGGACCCTGTAGGGATTTTGTTTCAGAATGAAGAAGATTTCACTGTGCTGTTCTGTGAG
Source organism: Folsomia fimetaria (assembly GCA_034695645.1). NCBI lineage: Eukaryota > Metazoa > Arthropoda > Collembola > Entomobryomorpha > Isotomidae > Folsomia > Folsomia fimetaria. The sequence continues at coordinate 33,153 of JAQFZJ010000086.1, forward strand.
GTCCATAATGTATACAAATGTCATGTCAACTGTGAGAGATGAAAAATAGTTTCTCTTGCACCCTCTCCTTAGCTTAGCTTACATCAGATAAGCACAAGTCAAGAAGTTCTTCTTACTGTGTATACTGTACTTTCTTAACAAACAAGGAAAGGGGTTGGTTGGTTGGTTGGTCTGTCAGAGGTGTGTGGTATGATACGCTTGGTTGCCTTTGCTGGTGCATTGGGATTTATTTATCCACCTCACTCACTTAGTTTACATAAGCTCAAAATGTGAAGGAAAGTTAAGTTACTCAAATACTGTTTTACAGATATTCTTGCTTTTGTGATTCGAAGAACAGAGTTTCTTGTTCTTTTCGTGAATTGAATTAACTTAACATTTCTCGGTTTACTTTTGCTACCTATACAATGTCCAACATTGAAGTTTAGCTAAATTGAGCTCTTTTTATATTTTGTAACAAAAAATTCCAGCAAAAAACGCATTTCACGGGTTTAAAAATAGTTTTACCGGTATAAACATGATTTGTAAACAAGACGACTCAAAAATATTGAATATCTTTATTTTATATGCATGAAACTGCATCTAAGAATTTAAAGCTTATATGATGACAAGAGCTATAGCCTATCTAGCTAGTTCAAATCTCTTGAAAATAATAAATCTGAATGGAACTGTGCGTGTGTAGACATTCTGTATGCTCTCATTGTGCCATGCGGTTACTTTACTTGTTCCTTTTGACATGAGAAGAAGGTGAAATCTCTCCAAAATGCGAAGATGTACATATACCTATCTGCTCCAGCTCTTTGTCTCATGTCTACTTGTCAAAATGTATCTTCATCCACAGTTACTACTACTTGAGTAAGTAGCAAGATTTACAGGTTGCAAGGTTGTGAATTTCTAGAGAGAGAGAAGGAGAAGACTGCTTGTTTTCACTAGGGGACAAAAATTCAATGAAAGCTGTCTCTTATTTTCCCTTGGTTTGACTTTTTCTTTTTTTGGAAATATTGAACATGATGCGTAATGAATCATACATATATGTAATAGGATATGTTGACACGTGTGAACCCTGCTAGGCTAGATATTCAGTTTGCCATTTGCCTTATTAGTGAAAAAACGCAATTTCTTCGTATTTGTAAATAATGGATTCGTTATATTATAGCGTAAACTTAAACTATTTATGAGAATGTCAACGCTTCTTTCAAGTTTAAGCGAGTGAAAGTTGAATTGACAATAATGATCATCTCCTATAGTAGCCCGGGCGGGTTGTTCTGTGTGATGATGCCATGTTTTTATTCGGAACCATTTTCATGCTAATTAGAAAAGTTTCAAGTTTATTGTCTTGGTGCTTACAATTTCATTAGGGGCAACTTTTCCGATCTGACAAACTCTCTCGTTTCATTCAAAAGCTATATACAAAGAAAGAATGGTCCACGTTTTTCAGTGTGGGCTGCAGATTTCGTGAACCAAATGAGATGTAAATGTTTGACTTTTCCTAGAAAGGGTTAAAATTGAAGTTTTACAAGTTTTCCGAGATGAATTTAAAAATGGTGGTGGAATTAAAAATTGTCCAAGGGTTCTTATGCAGCCACATTTCCAAGCTTATTTTAATTTTCAAAGGGGACAATGAATAAGCCAATAAAACACTTCCCCTTGAAATTGAAGTCCTATCTTCTAGCTTAAATTTGCATAGTTTGAGAAATTCGGTGTGGTTTGTGATGTTCTCATGGCTCGTTCGTTCGTGGTCCTTTTATTTATTTGAATAGTACGTTTATTTGAATAAGAGTTTCCGCAATTTCTTCCAACTGTGGTGGTGCCCATTAAATTACACCTTTTTATTGCAATCGCACCACACTAGCGGTAAGTTGGTTGATTGTGTGTGCATGCAATGCAAAAATATTCTTCTTATCTTTATATACAAACACTGCGTTCTGTTACATTTTGCCCACTTACCTTTTTCTGTGAAAATAAAGCTTCTCGAATTTTTACGAGTTGTTACAATAAAAGCGATGGAAGAGAGATAATGATACACACCTACATACAAAAATGTGAAAGTCCGGAAGCAGGAATATCTAAGAGTTTCTCCGCCGGCAGCCACATTATCCAATCTGAAACAGGATACAGTTTAATATTTTATAGGCACACTCCTTGTTAGCAAGAAGAAAGTGGAAGGCAATTTCCTCATGAATTTTTGAAATCTTGCTTGACTACATGAGAGCAAAGCAAGAGTAAAAGTAAGTGAGTTTTGTTAAATAAAATGACAACTAATTTAAATTAGAAGAAAAACGAAGTAAATAAGAACTCATTTGCATGTTTACTCAGCCCAAGAAGAAAATTTTGCAAATTGGAAAAATCGCATCATTAGCATTTCCTGGAAAAGGTGTGGGATGAAGTAAATTGGCTTCCAATATATTGACTGCCAAATGAATCTTGGCACAACTGGATTGAACTGGTTTAAATATCATAGTCTGTGATACTCTACTGAGAAAAAAAAGTTTTGTTAATTCAAATCAAATCAAATTGTAGCTAATTTGTCATAATTTGAATTTTGTCTGTACCAAATTACATTATTACTTTTTTATCATCATCGTTTTTCCTTGTCCACGTGAATCTGGAATGTCAATGTTTCATTTCAACAATTCAATCATTTCTTAAAGAAACACAAGAGATTTACAGAGAAAGGAATTGTGACGCTATTCTATTCAATCGAATCGTTTTGGTTCAATAAAAATATCAAGAAATATATAGATATCGTAGGCATTTCTTTTTTCTTCTTTGCTTTCCTTCTATTTTTGTACGTCTAATCAAAAAGCTCCTATTTCCGGAGGGAGCAAAGAAAAGGGATAATATTGATATCGATACATAATGGGTCATGTGGGTCACTATATTCTTGTTTCATCGCTACCTCATCATATCATCCCCCCCATCCCATGATCTCTCGATAACGAGTTAGTCCTGAACCTTTCTTTTCTGTTTGGTATTCTACTCTAGCTCTAGCTAGCACAGCACGGGTGGGAAATTCTGAGACGAAAGAAGGAAGAAGAATTGTATTTATGTATGATGTCGTCGCCTTAATTCACGATTCAGGCTATACTTTCTCTCCAATTACCCACACACCACTTCTGGGACCCAACTGCAGAAGCCAGTTCAATTCTCTCTTCTTTCTCCCAAGTTTTTGTTTGGATGTCGCAAATATAATATTATTGTCTACCATGCTCTTACCAAGTAAGTAGTAACTTTTGCAGGGTGAAATCATGGTCGCCGCCTACTTTCCAACTGTCACTAAACAGTTTTTTTATTTCCATTCCTTCTCCTTTGCTTGCGTTGTCGTGTGGGTCTTGTGTTACCAGGTTCGTTAGTTAGAGAAGAGGTTAGTTGTGCAGTAGCGGTGGTAATTACCCCAGTCCGACGAGAAGACGACCAACCAACCAGACTTGAGGGGAATGATTGAGTATCTGTCGCTCTATTGAGTTGAGTGAAGTTTACTTGAGAAACAGTTTCCTCTTCTTATCTTCAGGATGTCTAAACTTGCAGAATTTTTTAGGCATTTGTGCCATTACATTATTGTCATTAAGCCTGGGCGGGTGTTGTGGCCTATGCAGTAAGTAAGTAAGCAAGCAAAAGAAAGTTTTTCCCTGCTGGTCTGGTCTGGTATTAAGGAAAAAGGCTCAACTCAAAGTAAGTAGGTATGTTATGCCAGATTATTTGTAGCGGTATGGACTGGATGAACTCAGAAAAAAGAAGTATCCGTTAAAAGTTTGGTGCGTATAATGGTAGGGAGCAGGGAATGCATTCCGTTATTGCAGTGAAAGGTTGGCTCCGTTGGCAGATTTCTTGGATGAAATTCCTGGACAATGAATGAACACAAGAAACAGAAATAAAGATCTGTTTGCCGAGAAAATATACAATTGACCGACCAAAAATAAAGTGAAGTGAAGTAAAGATAACTTTGAGACAGGCCACCTTTTTTCTATCCTTGGATTGGATGTGGTCTACTCGGCAAGACACGCACAGCAGTATATGTATTGTTGGTAGACAGAACTAGACTGCATAGTCTTGACTTTCACTTTACCTTGTACTTACAATTTGTAGTCAAGAACCTTTATTTGTATTTGACCATACGACCATGTTAATATTAGTTGCACACAACTTAACTTTTTTCTCCCAACATTCTTGCCGACTTAAAGTTAAGACCAAAGGGTTCCTTCCCTTTGCTCAATCATCGTTGCCCTTGAAAGTAAGAAACAACCATACACACAACAATACCACTACAAACATTTACGAGTCCTACTATAATACTATTTCTTTGAGTGGAGTAAACAGTAGGCACTCACAAAAGGGTAGTGTGTGTGTGGGACGAGTAGGATGGAGTGAAAGTTATGTACGAGATGAGAATGAGAGGACGACTGCTCAACCTGCCGTATGTATACGTATACATGATGATATGATGAGACCGATTTCTCCCCAGGGACTCCTGAAAGCGATCCCATCTACTTTGGTCCCATTACAAAACTCTCGACCCAAAATTTTTCTTCCGGGCCCATCCACCCACCCTCCCTTCATCTAAGACAGACAGGAGAGAAAGGCTACTTTCTCTCAAAGAAATAAAGGTAGGGAAAGAATAAGAAGAAGTTGGCTGGAGGTCAAGGATTTCATTTGATGTGATGTACATACAGTAGTCATCTGACTGCATCACTTTCTCTTACAAATTACGAATCGTTGTGCGTGACTTGGCTTGGCTTAACTGTGTAATGTATGTATATATACCCTTGGTTGCCTTTGGCCTTTGACCCTTAAGCCTTGACCAGAAATCATGGAATAGGTGGAAAATGTCTACTATCTGTCCATTTTACTGCTGAGTCTGGTGATTACATAAAAGATCCTGTACACATATACATACATTACATTTCCATTCCATTTCGATTTCACTTTCTCTCAACTTTCACCAGTGCAGTGGTAGTGTCCCTGCTTTACTTAACCTTAACCTAATCCAATTTTTGATAGCATGAAAAAAAGAAAAAGTGTAAATTGCATTGCTTTGCATTGTTTAACTCCTTCGCAGTCCAAAAAAACCGCAAAAAATTAAATGGCTCATAAATGCGGGTAACCTTCCAAATTTAAATTCAAATTGGTCTATTCATTCATCCTTTTTTTCCTTTCCAAGCATCGTCCCACTTTCTCCCATAATTGCATTAAAGTGAGTTATTCTAATAATTTTCATCCAACCGAAAATAAATAAGCACTTTTTCACCCACATTTCCATGATATTGCATCCGTCCGAATGGAACGGAGGAGATTCCTTCAGATGCAGCCGTAAATATGAAGCCTGTACACACAACGTAACGTGATATGCAAAACAAAAAATTCCTGCCTCCATCTCTAAAGTTGTAGTGTTGGACGGTATGTATCACACCTCGGTGAATAATTTAGCATAACGAAAATGGCTTTTGCAAATCGAGGAACAAGGCTGAATCTTAATGGCAAGGTGAGGAACCAACAAGGGACGCACTTTCTCCGGCCCGGACACCGTCCTTTCCTTTCTCCTTTCCCACTTCCGTATTTCTTTTCTATGTTGATGAAATTGTTTCATGTTGGATTAATGCTCAAAGTAATTTTAAACCATGTTTTTTTAGAAATATTCTTATGTAAGGGAAAAATTCTGTCCCATCCCACTTACAGGAACTTTGTCTTTGCCTTTGATTATTCGTATTACTAAAAGAAATTTGTTACAATTTCCCCTTGAAATAAATTTTGAGTTGAGATGGTTGAACTCTCTAATGTAGTTTCCTTTCTCGGATTAGAAGAGAACAAATCCCAACGCCTTCAAAAAATGGGGAGACTCTTGAGAATTGCTGAATGAAGGCGAAAAAGGAGAAAGCAAGCAAGTGCCCATTCCATTCAAGTTAAGTTGACTACTGCCTTTTTGCTTTCTTCTTCCTCTACTTCTTCTTATCATTATACTACTACGTATTCGCAATGGCACTTGTACTTTTATTTTTATTGTGCCTCAAGAAGTGAGGTGAGAGAAATAATCTTCATCCTCTCAACTCAAAAACTCTAAACTAAACGTCTTTTTTTGTGTGGATGAATATCAAAGTTGGAACATTAGTGGAAGACGTGGCAATGAATATATGGATCATAATCACGGGTGACTGGTTTCAAAGGAAATTTAGGTTGGTTGCGGATCACCATTTCACATATTCACGTCTCATTCCACATTCCTCTCATCCACGCAACGTCATGCTTTCTCCACTCCTGTTCTATGGTCTTGTTCACTTATCCATTTGCAAAATGTCTGCAGACTTTTTCATGCATTGTTTTGTGGCTGTGTGACAAACGGAGAAAGGAGAAGGTTCCACTTCCTTCGTTCCAAGTTTGTCACACGGAGAAATTTATTTTGCAGTCCAATTCTATTCTATTCTAATGTGAATGTGGAGGAATCATCTGTTTTCTTCAGCCAGTTTCTCCAGTGGGATTACATACAGCCCAGGCAGACTAGGGTTGACGTGTTTTCCTCTTTTTGCAACTTTTCCCCATCTAAATCATGTCGGGAGTGTACAAGGACTTTTACTTTGGCTACATACACAGACAAACAAACTACATGCATGCTTTGCGAACCCTGAACTTGTTGGGGAAATGAACAAACTTGACTAATAATCTCCAATGGGGACAAATATTTTGAATTATTGGATTTTATTGTTATTAAAACTTGGTGTGGAATATCCGTTAATTTTATAAAATGATATTTCATGACATTTTAGTATTTCTATGTATTTGCTTGCTTACATGTCTGTGGGAAATGTGATAATATGGTATCGATTCTATTCACGAATAAACTAGTCGCTTGCTTAATGTGGTGTAAATATTGGTCCTTTATATACAACACAAAGTGTGGTAGTGAATGCCTATTTATGAAAGGAAACAGTAACTGCCACAAAATAAGCAATGTGAAATGCGACAACATTCTACGAGGAAACGATTTCCAATCTCTTTTCTACTACTTCGTTCGATCGCGAATCTAATCCAAGTCAAGCCATCCTCCCATCCTTCAGGCTACATTCAAAGAAAATGCAGAATCCTAAATCCCACGATGCTTTGAATTCATAGATATGAAATGCATCTGAAACGCATCGTGCCAAAAACGAGAAGCGATGATGGAACATCACAGAGAAATGCTGCTCGAACTGACTGTGGCTTACTCGGTTTGAAAGTGAAAGCAGAAGAGATCACCTTCAATCCTATCGTGGATCAACCGTAAATAGAAACTCTTCTTCTCGATGGATGTTGTTGCTACTACTTCCATCGCATCATGTCAGACCGGACACGACACACTCACACTTGCCAAATACTTCCTATTCTTCTTTTTCGAAAACTCTGCAACCAATGCTACCAAAACTGACGAGAATCCTCCTCGCTCGAAACCACTTTTGACTTTCACTCTTCTCCACCAGCTTATTTAGGAGGAGCAAGTCCATTTGCTTGATGTTGCAAAAACCAATCCAGTCGACTTGTATATATTTTCGTAGAAATCTCTCATCTCTTTCACGAGCAGAATTTCACTTCACTTCCTCTCCTCCGCATTTTCTACTCCAGTTCGTTCATGCAGTAGTCGAAGTTGTGTGCAAATCTGATGACTTGGTCGGTAATCCTGAGAACGGATGGACTATGTTTGTTCTTCCGGGACAATGGCATGGTCTGATACAATGTGACGTTGTTCCTAAAAGAAATCTAATCTGATACGGACCTGAAGACACATTACTACGCTGCCTGCTTGTACATACACAGAGAGAAAGTCAGGCAGTAGTGGTGTGATGGTTGCTTTCTTTGTTTTTGTTACATGACACCACACCGCCATCCCCATTTGACACGGACAATGGGTCACCAGGCGGGCATGCTGGTTGTTAGTTATACTTTCTATTCTTGGATAAAAAATAATTCCATAACAAAATTCTCAACTCCCTTTGTCATTTTGGGAGGATGAGAATCAAGTCAAGTGCATTGTTCACTGTACAGCACACTACACTACTTGTGTTTTTATCTTCATTTCTTTTCTCTGGAGTGAAATCACCCTGATTTCATCTGGCCATCCATGTATAGCGTATCTATCCTGACTTAGTTTTTAGCTGGCAAGAGAACCAGAGAAAAGAAAGAAGTAGTGTACAATAGTGTACTACTGTCTTGATTGTCTAGAAAAGTGTCAAGGGTCCACATTTACTTGAGTGGAGCTTGCGAATTTGGTGACAGCATAATTGAAGGAAGACCTTATTCCAAATTAAACCCAACTTCACTTCGTAGCCAGCTGCTACTTCGTGTTCGTGTAGCATTTCTTTTTTTTAATGAAATCATTATATTTCTGCGCTTTCTAGGCACAAATAACTTCAAAGAATTCCATAATAATTCTTTTTCACATTAATTATGTTCCTTTTTTAACATTTGGCAAAGTTGGATACAATAATTCTCAACTTGGAGTTTGATAAGTTTATTTTTGAAATTTTAATTATGCTGAATAGATTTGCTCAGGTTAACATTATGCCAAAAATGAACGCATCATATTATGCGTATAAGTATGTGCAATAGTTTATGGAACATGATCTAATCTAATGGAAATCAGTTTCTAAATATTAGCGTAATTCAACGTAATCCATAATCCACGCCTACTCATTCTCTAAATTGATCATTAAAGCTATTCCTCCCACACAAGTCAGGATGCAGTAATTGGATACACTTTCGTTGTTCGTGATGAGTGCAACACGTTCAGATTTCAATTGACCGAGTATTATCTGCAAAGTCATTAATTTGTAATGTGAGGTTATTTTGAACAGAATTGTCAATATAATAATGAAATAGTGAAATTCAACAACGCAACATTTTCGTACAAGTCTAATTTTTCTGCACAAAATTACATTCACATACAAATTGTTTAGCAAATTGAAGAATATACTTACATTTTAACTCGAAACCTAAAATTTGCACAAGTAGCAGAGGTTTAATTGTCTGTTACGTATTTTACTGTGAACAAGTGTAATGGGGGAACTTTTAATTAGATTGCTGGACAAGACGAGACATTTTTATGGTAAGTGAGCTGTAAAAAAAAGTTTTAATGCTCACTTCAGTCAGTTCATCCTTTCCTTTGTGGAGGTATTATACAAATCAAATTATCAAAACAAAGTTGAACAGGTTTTGTTCGTTACAATGTCATGAAAAATGCCCTAATTAAAAAATTTGTACGTTATGAAATCAACAACAATTCAAAGTATTTTATAATTCAACTTTGTGAAATTTTAATTTCACGTTTATTTTCAGAATTTCATTTAACAAGTAAATGATCCGCAATGAAGGCTTACTTTCCGTAACCTCCACCCCCACCTCCACCACCCCCATAATAAGATCCCCCACCATAGCATGAACCTCCAGCCATGCTGTAACCGCCCCCACCACCACCACCTCCGTAACTGTAGGAATTGTAGCCGGTCTGATAACAAGTGCTTTGATATCCTGTATTGTAGTTGTAGTATGTAGTCCTACAATCAAAATTAAAATTGTTAATTAAGTATGTAATATTAAATAATTATTTCAAAATTCATCAGAAAAATGCAAAATTACTGGGGATAGCCTCCATAACTGTATCCAGAACAATAACTGTATCCTGTAATTCAAATTTGTATTATCAGTTTAGATAATTGTAAGATTATTAAGACTTTATTTTATTGACTTACCACCGCCACCGCCGTAATATCCGTAAGTTCTTGCCGTCGTTATTGGGGGTTTAACGAGCTCTTCTACTGGGAGAGCAGAAGGTCCGAATCTGGTGGATCCCCCTGAGAATAATAATTGGTCTTAACCCATGGAATTCAGTGAAGAATTTCGGTAATTATATAATTTACCAGGGTTATAATAGACGAGGGGGTTGGTTGAGGCCGGATATAGGATTAGATTGCTGCAATCGGAGCAGTAGTACTGCGCTTGGATTTCAGTTTCATATTGTACAATTGTGTGGCTGTTTCCATTGAAGGTCAGATGTCTGGCTTCAGCATATTTCGAAGTGTATTTCACTCTCGTTCCTGGTGGGAAGGCGACCTGAGTATTTCCTGGAAACGTCCAGTTAGTCCCAGCTACGACATTGACTGGACCATCCTTCAAGTAGAAATTAGAGTCGAGGAGAAAGCTAACAGAGACAGGGTTTGGGAAAAACATGGTTGCGCCAGCTGGATATTTGACGATGGTGTCAATGTTGTAAATTAATCTTTAAATAAAAAAAAATAAGTAAATTATTAAGCACACACACATAAATAAATAAAAATACCCACCCAGTTTGTGGAGTGTACGCGGCTGTGGACCCAGAAGGATACGTGAAACCTGAAGCCCGAGTTTGTGGCTTGACTGCTTTCCCCTGAAATTTTAACGGAAATGTGTCAAAAGCTAGATTTTAAATTTATCAAGGGTATTATTACCTCTGCAGAGGCAGCAGCAAAGGCCAACGATACCAAGAAGATCACCTTCATGTTGAAGTAGCTTGATTAAGAGAGCAAATTTTGAAGATAAATATTCTGGATCGAGATTTCCGTATTTATATGCGTTTCAGCACAATAGTTTTTTTATTGTGACATATGCCGATAACATCCCACATTGTTGATTGTCATCATCTTATACAATTATTATGCAAAATATTGTTGATGTACATAATAATGAAACAGATTTGACCCATTCTTATTATTATTGAAATCAATACAACATCAAGTATTGATACGGTCTTACACACATGATGGAAAAATTACTCTGCAGATGGTGAATTAAATAAAGTGTGCTAGTAGAACTTATTTTAGGCATAATGAATAATTACTGTCAAATTGACGACGGTGTCAATAGCAAGATCGTACAATGGCAATCACACTCAATAACTCCAGTCCATTTAAGCCCATTTAAATAATATAAATTAACTAATAAAGAGCAGTATGTGTGCAATTTCATGACTTGCTTTCAAATGAGAATTTTAGATTCATATAGTAAAATTAATGGTAATAGCAATTACAAGGTCGAAACATTTTATCTGTACATATTTTATTGCATGAATAATTGATGTAAGTAATGCTAAAAATTTTAGCGAACTTTTTTTACCACCTTCCAATGTATTTTTCTTCTTTTACATGAGAAGAACGAGTGCATTATTTGTTATTTGTCAGTCATAAAGAAAGAGAAATACTACACAAGGTTAGATTAAGATTATCACCTTTTCTTCCTCCTTTCTTCCACCGAACTTTTCAACCTCGTCAAGATTGTCATAAAAGAGGAATAGATAATGTCATTTTTGCATTGGGTATATAAAAAAGAGTAATTTTCTGAAATATTAAGCCGTCACACACACTACCCACTTAATAAGCCTCACTTTGCATTTTGCATACTACAAGAGGATCATAATATTCACCTCGTTTGTTCGTTCCCTGAACTGGGAGAACTTTACATCGCTTAATCTTGCCTTCTTTCCTTCAGTTGCAACAACCCGACCAATTTACATCCCAGCTTTTCTTTAAGAAATATGCATAAGCCAGAGCTATGAAAATAAACATATATCCCCACCAACCAAACGTAGTGCCTTGTATCACACGTAGTAAATTCATACGTATCATTTACTCTGTTCTATATGAGTCGTTTGATGGTCTGATAATAATGTTCTCCACGCTGGAGGCAATTTCCTTCTAAACACCACCACTTCATTTAAGGAGCAGGGCATATACATACATATGAGAATCCGGTTGTATAACCCGGATTTTACCCCGTCTTCTTAACCGGGTATTTCTTCTTGCAAAGACATAATTTTGTAAGTGCACTGAATGGAGAAAGTGTTTTTGCCCCACTTATGAAACGTCGAGGAGGCCCTATCCACAATACAACCACTTTCTCCATAGAATAGAATCATCACATTCATCATCTGCTTTTGGGAAAAGCCAACGTGTTTCCCTTTTACACATGAATAATGAATGCATTGATACGAGATGAGCTCTTCCCTCTCCCACAAACACCATCACCAACCACCGCATATGTGTTATAACAATCTTTTGCAAAAACATAAGTAATTTGCACGTGTGAGAAAGTGAGACTTGCATCTTTCTCCGACCAAAAGTGCAGATTCTTGATATACATAATAAGCACATCAAGTCAAAATAATCTGGTTTAAATAAATAAAGCCCCCTTCAATTCTTGACTGATTTATTGATCAGCAGCGCTTTTGAATTAATAAAACTGAAATCGGTATAATTTCTTGGTGAGATAAAATTTAAGCATTTTGTACTTTTTAGAAAATTCAGTAGATATCTATTTTTGTATTTTTTCGACATGGTTGTGTATGTAGTGGTGGATATTCAGGAACAAGTGTATTGGTTCAGAGATTTACAGTTACACAAGTAAAAAATAAGGCTATTAGGAAAAATATAAATCGTACTAAGGGATAATAAGAAACAGTAGTACATAACTTTTCAGTTTAAGCTGGTTCTAAGCTTGTGAAGCGGGGTCTATGTTCTCCACACTCATACAGATGATGATATAACCCATCACAGACAGGATGTCTCAAGAAGAAGAAGAAATAAACAGACGGCACATTTCCCTTAAGTCCTTCTCTTGGCATATTTACAAACGACTCTAGTTCCAATCTCTAAGATGCGATGAAGAGTGGGAGGAAGACTAGACACAGGGAATCTAGGATTAGGTTCCATAAAAATAAAAAATAGAGCAGATAGAGCTCCACTAATGTGTTGTTTACTTTGACTAAAATACCCTTCAACAACAAAAATTGAGACGTTTCTCATCCATCTCAACTTGAGAACTATGTATAATACCAGGCTTCCACACACAACTGTGGGCAGTCAAGGAGTAAAACTTTTGGTTTCAACAACATTTAAGTACCGATCGGATGTCCAATCTGTACTTGAAGTTACGGACAAGAACACTTTTAGCCATTGATCGTGATTTTATTGCTTCACATTGGACAGTTATGGCTCAAAATGAAACTAATTTATTCAAAAGTTTAGCCGATACGAATACTATATGCAGAGATAAAAATAGCATCCACTGCAGTATTCGCACATCATAAACTAATTCATGGGCGCTGTGCAAATTGTTATTGTTTCAGATTTTTCGGGTCGTAGGATTTGATTATTTAGTGTCACTGATTTCCGGTGAAAGCAGCAAACTATAAGGAACCTCAGTAAATATAGCAAATTATATAATCTCGTACGTGTTTCTGCAAAGAAAATTCTCGTTTTTTTTGGTGACAGCTAATCCCTTGAGTCAAGTGTGGAAAGACGAGGAAAATGGTTGTTGCTGACAAAATTGTGTAAACTACATACTTTTATTAAGACTGGCATGAGGAGGTTGGTTGTAGGGGAAAATGGCTGAAATAGCTGTATCCATTATCTACTTCCATTCTCATTAAACTTGGTTATGTTTGGTAATTAAATCGTAATGGAAAAACGGAAGGAATTTTGTTTCTTTTAAAGCACAAAATAATGTTACTATCTATCTACCGTTTTTCTCTACAACACGTGTCAAGCTCTCAAGTGCAGAAGTTAAGCACATTATAAGACTCTTCGAAATAAACAATGTTAGCCGCTTTCATGCTTTAATGAGTAATTTGCATTCTGTGGAATGAGAAGGGTTGGAAAAATTGGAATTTTAGATGGACAAACATACATAAGAGTGCTTTTATATATATGATTGCTGGCTAAGTTATAATGACACTGCTGCTTCTTCCTTTGCTGCATCCTACAGTAAATTCGTCTCATTTATAATTTAACACTAGAAAAGACTAGGAAAGGAACACGAAATGTTCTTTTCTCTCAAATGCAGTGGAATCTCACGGTGGGAAATTTTCTGCCGGCGTGAAATTAGGAATGAATGTGGGTCCAGGTTTGGTTGTTGTATAGCAATTCCCATAAACTGCTGTTATTCATAAAGTGAGAAACCAACACACATTTATAAGCATTTAATCCAACACAACGGCATCTTTCATGGGGGAATCAGCCGTAATTAAGCATAACAAACCACGCATTAATTATTCAATTTTTCTCTCCATTCAATATAAGATGTTCTTATATATGCGTATATACTGTGCTATGTGTTACGTATCTGTATTAAATGAATAATGGTCTGATTCATCGCATTTCCTCCTTTGAAATTAAACTGCTCTCTGTGGTTTAGTTTCCGTTCGTTTCTTGATGAATGTGCACCGCGTGTTCATCTTGCACCACTTTGCCTAAAGTATATATATACATACAGACTTCTTTAAAATCCCATTAATTATGAGATTTAAAGTTTTGACAAGAAAGAGAAGAAGCGGAGAAGATGAGATGGGCCGACAAGACAGAAATTTGGATGGGGCGAAGGTATACAAGTAAGTAACTTCTGATACATAACTGAAAGAGACCCAAAATCTGTCAGCTTGCTCTATTCCCTTCCTCCATCCACAGTTTATTTCTCCGTAAGCAAGAGGAACAATATTATGTTTATAATAATATAAACGATCTGCAGAGAGACAAGCTAAGATCACAAAATAGCTAACAAACTTTACCCACTTCGTCACTCGGGAGGGATTTGACAAAAGAGAAATTTGAGACGACTCTGACTGAAGAAATATTGTTTTTTGGGTAGCTATCTACCATTTGATTACAGCTCTCCTCCGTTGGACGAACCATATTACACCAAGTTTTTCAATAGTGACAGAATTTTGTCAGCATCTGCCTTCAGAATAAAGTTGGAAGTGGTGAAATAAGACTTTGTCAGTTATGAAATCCCACCAGGGAACCAGTCCAGTGGTGAGAAGATGAATGACTGATTGCTACCGATACGAATAAATATTATAGTTTGGAGGACGGAGTAAGTTGGACAAAAACGCTCAAAATTAATTATTCAACTCTGATTGGATGCGAAATGTAAATTCCTTCAAAACTATTTTAATTTCTAAGTTTAGAAGGGAGGATTAATTGTTGGTTTGAGTTATCTAGGAATGAAAATAGTATAGCTCCCTTTTTCATAACTTATTGTGTATATTCGTATTATTATCCAAACAAGGAATGCAATGCAGTTATGTAGTTACCAGTTTCATGGAATGAAATGAAACAAAATTTAGTGCAACAGTTTGACCATTACGGTGAAAGTGGTGGTGGTGGTGACAACAAGGAGAATTCATATATTCGTGTTAGTTTGTGGAGTACACAAGTAATAATTAACCATTTTCATCTGTTTCTGCTTTCTCTCACTTTCACTACCTGAGCATAGAAATGGCAAACATAATCAAAGCAAACCAGTATGCAGGAGTAGATTCACATGCATGTAATTATAAATACTGTATTTCAGAAGTGTTTGTCGTGCAGTGTGTACACGCAATACATACAAAGCAGTGAAAGCTGTTCTTGTTAGCTAACATGCATGTGTTTGCAATTTCTGATAAAATTTATGCAAATTCATACTTGTTCATATTCCACACTCAGCAGTTGTGTAATAAATAGGTTCAGTTCAGTCCTCCTCAATGCTGGTGCCCTCACTTTATTAGGAACCTTATTAGGAGGGATTTAAATTATTCCTGTATTTTACTGCTTCTTTCGATATTTTCAATGCACAGCACTATAACATTGAATTGAATTCTAAACAAAAGACTGTGGAAAAGGAGAACGTAGTATTTCTCATTTATCGGGAACAATGGCTGATATCTTTGTTGAGACATCGTTGTAATTCTGAAAACTTGCTAATAATATCGACATCAGAAAATATATTACCTTTTATTTGTTTGGCATATTTACTAGTATTTCTGCTGCATAATATTTTGAAATAAAACAAAACAGTGATTCTATATCCGAAGGTTTCAATACTCAAAGAAGGCACAGAGAACAAACAAAAGGAAATGATTCCATATCATCTAGGTTGAGGTTTCTTGTAGAATATCAAGAATCGCATATCATGCTGACGCTGACGTTGATGTTGATGGCTACCCACATCACATGAATTCCTAATTTGATATTATTATTTATTGTGAATTTGGTCGATTTGGGTTATATTTTGTATTTTACGGATTGTTGTGTATTTCGTGGTAAATTGCATAATATCTATTGCTCATTTAATTTGGTTCGTATTTAGCTGTGTCAAAATGGCATGGGGTCGTGTTTGATGGATAATTATGTTGTCACTATGGACTAACTGCATTAGTTGCGAGATACATGTTGCGACTCTGACATTCTTAAGTGGGATTTAATGAGTGTTGTCAAATGTCAACAATAATTCTTGAAATGATTTAGAATTGATTTTGTAAAAACTTGTCAAGTCTGTTGTGGATAACACTGCGCGTTTCACGAGCGGATGTAAACAGTGCGAGTTCAGGAAGAAGGATGATTTCAAGAGGAAGGAAACCCCAATGCATATACTTCAATTCTTGAAGGGTTTAGAAGGATACAGAGTGGATTTGGTTCCTGGAGACATAATCCGATGTAAATGGGATGTATCCGGAAACACAATGTTGTTGAGTTTAGCCACTCATTCTCTTTCTCCGACCTCTTCCAGCACGTATCTAATATTTGGTGATGTTGGGTAATGTAATATAATGGGAAGATTTGTCTATAATGCAAAAATAATAATTTGTTAGCAAATTGGATCCTTAGATTAGGATGCAACTGGTTTAGTATTAATAGCAACACTACACTATTGTTACGTGACACACTCACATTACAAGAGATCCTTCCGTTAAAAACTGTACTTAAATCTTGCAGCGTTTGTAACAACACAAACCAAACCAAAACATCAAAGGCATTTCTATGTACCATCACTGTTTAAAGTCTTTGGAAATCTTGTGTTTATGTATACTTGCTTGTTTACTTGCTTCAGCGTTTCACTTGATCCTCCTCCGCATGAAAATGAGATAAGGTTGAAAAGTCAAGCTACTCAGTTCTATTGTAAGCAACAAAGTAATATTCTTAGATTTAGATGATGAAGGAAGATCAGGTTCCAACCTAACTCACTCATCTCTCAACAAACTGTAATCTTCTCCAGGCTAGATTTACTCATTGCCAGTACCTAAGAAATTGCTTCCTGTTATGTATAAAGGTTTTTCAAACCAAAATCTGAGAAAATCCCAGCAGCTTCACTTTCAGAAATCAATATTTGACAAGCAAAACCAAGCCTTGATCATGGTTTTGGGTGTGTTTGACATGTTATGAAACTGATTTTTGAGATAGGGTAAGGATTTTGAGGGTATTTAATATATGCTTTCTAATAATTTTTGGCTACATAATTCCAATTCACCCACAAGCAGAAAGCTAAAAATACATAAATATATAATCAAGTAAGAAGACAAACTGAAACGGTTAACATTTGAGAATATAAACTGAAAACGAAACTTATCCAATTCCAAGTAGTTGACTTGGACAAACACTACTTCTTTTCTGCACGATTTGGCAAGATCATTCAACATTTGATGGGAAAGTGCCACTTTTATTTTGTAAGGCAGTAGTAGTGCAACTAACAGAGTTGCAACAACACAACACATTGAAAGGAAACGTCTCGCTCACGTCTTAACGGTTGTCGCACAAAAACGGGCAGTTATGGCACACAGTACAGTAGTAGTTTGCAAAATTCGTGATTCTCTCTTTGGCAATAAATAAAGAAAAAAGTCGATATTACGGTAGGACCGCGTGTATACAAGTCCATATTGATGATATGGATTAAATTACCAACTGACTGCGATTGTAGCTTACAAACGTATCTTTTACCGCAAGACCATCTTATTTACGACTTTGTTAACAATCTCTCACAAACATAACCTTGCGTCTAGGATTGATAACTTCATTTTTTGTATAATATTTTCTTGGCTCCAGTAGTAAACAAAATTATCAGATGAGAAGATCAAACAAAGCAAGAAAGAATGCCCCAAATGTGTCAGACAGAAGATAACGGAAAAACATAGAACTTGATTTTAAAAACAAAATAATTAATTTCGAATTATCTATACAAAGAAAAAATCTATTTACTTTCACAAAAGCAAAAAAAACATAAATGCAATATTAATCGCATGTACATAATGTAATATAGACAAATTAAACTATAAGAAGTTTCATATAATGATACCGTTTTATCTCAAAGTTCAGTTTCCACACAATAATGAAATCGATTAGGTTGTGGATTTGATCCAGTTCGAGTTACATTACAAAGGGCTGATTTGATGTCTCAAGTTGAATCAAATTCATTCAGTGTTCTGTTTGGTATTGCATTGTTACATAACTGCGTGGAATGATTGCGATTGCTTTCACCCTTTCTGTTCCATTCCGATCGTAGCACATCCCTTTGCCTTGCTTTACAAGTGATGGTGTTGTATTGCTGTGGTTGTTTGGTGGTGGTGAATTCCTCTTTGTTCCTGTGCAAACAAAGAGATGGAATGAACGACAACGCATTGGTTTTGCTGGATTTAGGTTGCAGAAGAATATTTTCAAACAGCTTTGCCCTCAGTTCATAGTAGTCATAAGAGTCGCAAGATCATTGGATCCATCCATTTTCGATCGAGAAGAAGCACAAGAACCTCCACCCAATGTTTACCAAGGCATTAAGAAGGATCAATGTCAATTCCTTGGGTTGGTATATAAAAACCTCATTTTTTTCTCATCTGCTATGTATTCCGCCCCAAACCAACAAAACTTCTTGCTCCTTTGAAGGGAGGTTCCTTCTTCCAATATCCAAGAAGCGACCGAACCTCATCGTTTTGTCATTAACGAATATTCACTTTGCTTCAATGCATTACCACCACCAATACTGCCATTACGTCTACCACAAGAAAAAAAGACAGGATTTGAATCCGCCTGAATTGATGAGACCTCATGGATGGATGACGGAGTGAAGAGAATCTTTAGTTTTTTCTGAACTTAATAATGGAAAACATTTCTTAATACGATGTCTTTAGAGAGACGTGGATTGGATCTCAAGGGAATATGAAAACTAGTTGGTTTTTCTACTACTCTTAACATTACTTAAGTACATTCATGAGAGAAAAGGCGGTTGTTGAGTCGGAAGTAGAGAGAATGCTATTAACTACTTTTAACTGCTCCTTGAGGGAATTGAAATACGAGGACTCGCAGGAGAGTGTTATCAGTGCAATTAATCTTTAACTAAATCTTGTGCAGTATATATAAAATTC
This sequence comes from Folsomia fimetaria, assembly GCA_034695645.1. Taxonomy (NCBI): domain Eukaryota; kingdom Metazoa; phylum Arthropoda; class Collembola; order Entomobryomorpha; family Isotomidae; genus Folsomia; species Folsomia fimetaria. The sequence goes on from JAQFZJ010000086.1 coordinate 52,306, forward strand.
TTGAAAGAAAGAACAACTTACTCTCAATCAGCTCTTGCGATATGAGGAACGTAAAAATTAAATGTGTCCATTTTCTAAACATTGAATATTCAAATATAAGTAATTTCATAATAGAAATTGCATAATAATATTATTAAATGAATGAAAAATATTATGTGTTTTACTTTTTATTGATGAATTTCGTGCTTAAATCAAGGTCTTTTGGATTCAGTTTAGAGAAATAAAATACACAGAGGAGACGAGATCAAGATCAAACTATTAAATCTCGGGTGGAGTAAAGTAAACAAACGGCTCACAAGTTTATTGTCCCCAGTAGAAATCATAAAATCGTAATGTGTTGGTTTCTGACAAAAGTCACTCACTCAGTCACAAAGTAAAGTAAAGTGGACATTCATTCGTTCCACCGCAAAACAGAAGAGGTTACGTTGCTTTTGCTTGATTTTGATGGTGACAAATTTCCAAGATTACATACACAAGTCTCTCTCTAGTCCACGAATGGAAGTTAAAGTGACGTGAAACAGTCATAACAATAAAGTCAAAAGTGGAGCTAAATTTCTTTTGGGAGAGTGTGGTCGTCCCTCTTTTTGCCTGTTTATTTTTATATTTTGGAGGTTAAGTGCGAATCTTTTGCCTACATCTGTGTTACAAAGTTTCTCTCTAAAAATGCCCTATCTTTCTCTGCCACATACATTTAAGTGAGTCGTCAGTCCTCCAACCTTGCTTGATATGTGGTATGGCAAAGGCTGTGGAGTTCAATTACTTGATGGACTTATCCTTGTAGCAATCTTTTTGATCAAATGGCACATCATCATCTCACCGCAGAGAGAGAAAGGCGGAAGAGGTTGCACACTTTTTCAAAAGTCAACTTCAACAAGAAACATCTCTCTGGACATTTCTGTTGTTGGTGGAGCAAAATTACAAAGACCTAAAAATTGCGGACAATTGTGACGTGATGAATGGAAACGATGAAATGGGACGTTATATGTGTGTGGGTGGTTGCAGAGAGACTTCGCATTCATTCTTTTCCAAGTTCTTTTTTCTGTTAAATTTCACTTTCACTCACGGTACGGTAACAATACGATACGATGCGACCAAGTCACACCGTTTCCTGGAACTGTTTCAAAATATGGTGGCATATAAAAGATGACTTCGGTTGAGCCGGGTCTAGGAAAGACATCACATCCTCCTGCATCATCATGACCTTTCTTTCATTTCATACCATATCTGCAGTCAGCCCGTCCAAAAATACGGATATTTGATGATACTCGCCCATCCCATTTGATGCATTCTGAGAACGATCCTGAATGACCAAATCATAAAAGAAAACTCTTAACGAGAAAGATAAACCACAGCTGTTCTGTTATGCGGAGGAATATTGTGAGTTACATAAAAAGGAGGATGACTTTCACCCTTGGCGGTGACGGTGAAAGTGATGCAGTGGTGGTGTGGCAATCTAGAAAAGTATTGTCCTGATGTCTTCAATATGCTTTACTGCTGATGGCATTGTGTGTTGTGTGTGTGGAGTGAGGATTGTCTCACAAAGTCAACGTCGGTTAAAAAAGGAGGTGAACAAATGTTGTGCGTATGTATAGGGTAAATCTCATCTGAAATTGTTGAGAAGCACTCTTCAACTACTATGTAGGATTTTCATCTACCTTATTGTAGGATGAGAATCAAAGAGAACTGTTTCAAGTGGTGTGCTTCAATTTGGAGACTTTTCTACTTTCTCCACAAACTAAAGAGAGTTAAAAGGAAACGAGTACTATGTACTGGAATGAATACATAGTTTTGGTTGGTCCCTCCCGTCCATCCACGTCATTATTGCTGCTGTTTCCATTTATCTTCAGTGTTCTGTTGTGTTGCTGGTTCCCTGCTTTCACATTTGAATTCGTGATACTTTCTCCAAGAAGTTCAGTTGAGTTTTACTTTCCAAATCTCAGCATCGTTCATCCTCCTGGTTGGGTGGTATGGTGTGGTGGTGGTTTGTTCATTCAGTCCCAATCCAATTCTGTCTCAAGTATCTTATCTTCCATTGAGACAAGCTTATGCAGATTACACTCAGAAATGAATAGATATCAAAGTAAATCCGGTCTTGCAATCAGCATTCCTTCAAACTTTTTTATTTTTGATTAGTTTCAGTTATTTTGTTTTAGAGGTGGTGTCCTGATATTGGAGGTTGCTATTCCATAACATAAAAAAAGTTGGTACATATGGTCTCATCTCATACAGGATAAAAAATGAGGACAAAATTGTTCCCTTCCCGTTGTCATCATCATTCGCTCAATCAAACAGATTCCCCCACAATTCCACAGCCTTCACTTTTAAAAGAATATGTTCAAAGTTACTTGGTCAACGAATTTGAATAGGATTTTCATTCCAGTGCAGGGAATGCATTGCATTGATACAGTTTTGGTTCTGGCGAAAGCATGTCACCTCCTCCCTCTCTTCTTCCCTACTTCTCATAACCAACAAGCAGTAAACTAGGTCGTCCTCTTCCGGTGGTGTTCTGTTCTCACTCCCACACTTTTGAAGGATATAAAAAACTCCAAGATGAAAAAACTCTCTCTTTGATAACCAAAGTTTTTGCATAAGAAGACTTTGTGTAGAAATAAATTCACAAAAAAAAGTTTATAAAAGACTCCCTCCACATTGTACATAGAAGAGAAGAGAGCATCATAGAATGATGGCAGTTGAAGGAGAGAGAATACGTGATACAAACGAGGATTTTCAAGCAAAAAATTGCGGATAGCGGATGTTTTGTGAGATTATGTGATGGTAGTGACGACGGTGGTAAAAGGAAAATAAGCCATGCTGCTGGAATGAAAGAAAAGAAAGAATAAGATTTGATGGTGAAGGTGGGATGGGATCGACATCATACTATAGCAGCAAAATATAATACAAGGGAGGTTGTTTCCAGTCTTTATTTAACAAACAAAGCCTTTTTTTAGAAGGACGTAGTACTGTTTGAATACGAACGTCTTTGTTACCAAAAGTTAAAGTGGAGGGGGAAGTAGTTGCAAATGTGATCAATGTAGGATGAGATTTTTTTCATAATATTTTTGCAAACTTCCTTTTCCGAACTAGCCTTGAGATTTTTTGTTTGTTTGTTTGTGGTTTCACTTCTTCCATTGTCTGCATACATAGTGAATGAAGAAACTCTAGAGTAACATGAAAATCGTGACAGTTTGCTTTTTGGAAAAGTTGTGAAGATTATGAAAGATTATACTATATCAAGGATAAAATGGCAAGCGTTACACAGTTTTATTTATGATTTAATAATGAGTTGATGGAAATTAGTAACAAGTTTACGTGGGTCTGTTTTTATAGAATATTCTAAAAATATGCGGATATTCCATTCCCTAATCGCTAAAATAGAGTATGCAGAGAAATTTAGCTAGTTAATCAGATGTAAAAAGAAGTCCCACCACCACTAATTAATTTGATTGGGCTTGTGATCTCTGCTTAAAATATCAATCTGTGCAGTCAGTCATGTGCATAGTGAAAGCACATTGTTGCCTTCTTTCACTAGACACAAAGCATAAGTAGAACAGAACGACACCATTGTACAGATTTAGGCATCCAGCAATTGACTACGCGTTTCTATGCTTCTACATAAAATATCCTATTAATTATCGAGCGTGGAAACTGTCTAAAATTAATTGCATTATGTTATGATAGACTGACAAGCTCCAGCTCCAGTATAATCGCAATATTTTACCTATTATGCCACTTCATTAATATACCCTGAACAAAATAACATTGTTACATAAGGCATTATATACGAACGAAACGAGATCTTAAATATTTTGACTGGAAACAATAATGAAGACAAAATCTACCATGCCATTAAAATAAGAAGTACATAGACATTCCAGATTCTATGTATCTATGTACTCCTCTGAATTTCCATTCCCTAATCGCTCTCCCTCTCTCTCACTCTCTATTTAAATTCTAATTGTCTTTCCTTTGTTTTCAAATGCGTTTCCCTGTTTCCGCCTTGCATTTAAGTCATTTACTCTCAAGAAGGAAGGAACCTTCAAAAGGATGAAAGTTGTTTGTCTTTCTGTCCGACTCGGTTGACACTCACTCTCTCTCTCACTCTCTCTTTACAGCGTTTTGTTATCTGCTGCCTCCATCACTACATTATCTTAACTGAACAAACACTTTATGCAATGCATGAAAGTGAAGTTATATAACCTTGTGCTTCTTTAGTGTGTTGTAGGAAGAAGGGTTGAGGAGGAGATACCGTGTATTACATACATTCGGAAATTCAAAATAACAACACTGCACAACATTTACTGCAATGGATTATTACGCCTGGTCCAACATAGGAGGACATTAGCATTTACAATTACCATCGATGCAACCAACCAACAACTACTCATTCTTTCTAAAAGATCATCTCATCATACATACATTCACATTGACATTAGCTCTTTATGGAAACACAGAATACACATTAACATTAAAAATTCCTTCTTTCTTGAGCCTCTTGAATTTCTACTGCCACTCACTCACTCACTCTTTACTGCTCAAATTCGGATTTAGATTTACAGAGGAGATAAAATAAGTCAGGTTGAAGTTGAATGATTTCCTTCTTTTTAAACCAACCAAGAAGGCAGGACTTCTCCTCCTCCTGTAAAGTAAATGGATGATATTAGACAGGAAAGAGAATTGGTGGTGCGTTGATGTGTGCATAATACCATACCACCAGCAAACACACATTATGTGTGTGAGTGAGGAGACATACAACAATAATGCATTCTAAGAAAACACTTGACTTCTAAATTTTTAAGTCTCAAAGAAAGAAAGAAATCCGGAGACAGAGACACAATGCAATGCAGTTTGTTGAGGAAGACGACTTATACCGGATCGATTGATGGTTCTTTTTGGTTGGTTGACGGGAAACAAAAGTATGTTCAAGAAGTGGAATAAAATCTTATTTTCCTCTTATTTCACGGATGAAGCCTTGCATTTTATGTTTGTTGCAAGAAGAAGAGAACAAGGAAGTTTTTTATTCAAGTGTGTAAATAACAGCAGCAACAATAATAAATAAATATATGGTTATTTACGAGAAAATGCATTACGAACTTTATTTACATTCCCCCGTAATTATTCGAGGTAATGGGATTTGGATGAATTTCTCTCTGTAATAATAATGTATCCGGAACAAACAACATTCAAGTAGAAGTAGAGATGAATGAAATTAGAACATGGATGGCAATAATGTCGTACATCAAATGGAAGTAGTGTGTGCGGTATGGTATGTGTTTGTGTGGCGTGTCAGAATAATTTATAGTTTCAAACATTTGATCGCATTCATATAAGAGCAAGATATGTACCAAAGTTCGGGTAGGAGAAAAGTGGTGGTGGTGGTAACTACATAAGTAAGTCACACTGAATTTATAATCCAGAAGCATATTTCGTAATCTCCAGCGTCCCTAAATCTAGTAGAGGATGTTATGAATGAGAAGAAATGGAGGATGTTTGGTATGCTTATGTATTTGTATTTGTATGATGAAATACTGCATTAAGAGTCTGGGTTATGCACTCAAAGTAGACGGAAGTAAGAACTGGTAGGACCTGAGCTGTTGTGACATTTCCAAATCCACCGAAATAAACATTATCATCAAGAAAAGTACAGTACTCGAGATACACTGTACTAGTTGTACAGTGTATCTGGTAGGTACATAGTTAATGCAATGCACTTGATAGTTGTCGTTCATTTCATTTGTGCATTTATTTTTAGTCCTTTGTAAAAAAAGAGTTGTAGTGAAATAAGATATGAACATTTGCCAAATACCGGCGTGGTAACAACTGTGTACATACATACTTATATTTAACAGGGCCAAGATTGACGATTTCCATCACCGATAATATGAATATATAGTCAAGTTGGTGGTGTTGGTCTCCTGGTATTAAAAATCTGCACGAGTCTGGCATATTTGCAATTGTCTGGATGGATGCAGTTACTCATTCAGTGTCACTTTTGTGTGGCTGCTTGGTTTGGTGGTGTGGTACAGAGGAACAGAGGACAAAGAAAGTCAGAGAGAAAGAAGAATTGAGTTTTTTGTAATATCGAATTGGATAAATATTCGCTGAGGAAAAAATCATCAATTTCATTTCTCTATCCTCTTCCCTTGACTGTCAACCACCCACTCAAGACTCAACTGTTTTTACTCTGTGTTCTGTTGAGTGCAGCAATTTTTGAAGATTTATGAGGTTTGGGTCCATCTCGACTCACTTCTGTTCTGTGTATATAGACCCAGCTCCTCCAGTTAATTTCGTAATAAGCTGTGACCACCAGTTTGAGAAATAGTGGAAGAAGTTGTTCTGCTGCCCCACATCCTTAACCCGACCACGACGACATTATATTACACTTCTACATAAAGGCTACCATTACTATTCTCTCTGCAAATACATGGAATTCCAACATGTAGTTTGTATTATTATATCATGTGGAGATGGAATTTTCCAGCTTAGTGAGTAGTGGTCACTGGTGGTCACTATATCCATACGACGTAGAAATGTCCTCCTCCTCTTCAAAGGCCTCGAAGGAATGAGTCCAATTTCGTTTCATGTCAGCAAGAAGGACAGTTTAACTTTGTGAAGGTGCTCAGTGAAGCCGAAGTGTTGTTTCATTATGACTCAAGTACTCAACATTCTCTGACTGGGAGGAAGAAAATCGCCTTTGCGGTTTAGCTCCTTATATTCGCAAGTCAGCGTAATGGTACGAAAGTGGTTGCCGTTTAGTTTACTTTCTCCATAAGACAAGGCTTGCTGCATGAAGACATGAACCAAACTCGACATGGGGAACGAACGACCCATGCTGGTTCAACTTGAAGAGGAGAGAACCTTCTCTGAAATGAGAGTAATTTAGCACTTTTCCCATAACAAGGTTGTATAATGTGTAATTCGCCAAGTGAAAGTCTTGCTTGGCTTTGGACAAAATAAATGTGTGCCTCATTGTCGTCGTGTTGCTTTGGACTGGCTTGGCTGACTGGGTGACCGGTATAAAGTGCTCTTATCTGTGGGTAATAGGAGAGCTAGGTTAGTTGGTTGAGATGGCGGTGGTGAGAAACGAGGACAGAAAGTAAAGTAGTCTGTGTCGTCAACATTTCAACCTTTCAACGATCAAAATTGCTCCACATCTTGCTTCCTCCTTCCTTAGTCTTGGTAAACGAGACTTGTTTTATAACTTGGTAAACTCAACACCATAATAGAAGAGATGGGTGGTGGGAGAAGAAGAAGAAGTGTTTAGATTAAATGATTTTGGAGAAGAGGAAGGTAAGGAGAAGTGCGGTAAGAATGATGCTGCTCTGTATTGTGAGATCTCTAAATCCGGTCAACTCAACCCACACCACACCACACGTGGGAAAGATCAAGTGTGTAACCAGAAAGTTGCTGTGGGCAAAGGGTTGAGTTGAGTGAGCTGAATTAAGAAATAGTTCAGATGAGAGTAAGTAGGAGAAATACAACGAGTGGGTGTAATGCCAACTTTCTCCAGTGTGGTATGTGTGGTATCAGGAACCAAGTGTTAATCCAATGCTGGTGCTGGTGCGTACATGTCCGGCTTAACGAGAATATATATATGTGTAGTAAAGTGTCTTATAAGCACACCTGTGAAATGGATAGCTTCAAATTGCACCTAACCAACCGTGACCATTTGCCAAAGGCTAAAGTGTTAAGTGGGTGTTGAACAAAATGTGACCCATTGCTCCACTAAATTGTGTAATTCCACACAGATAGACAATTTCCAAAGGTTTCTCTTTCTCTCAAAAAAATAAACTTTCTTCTTCAACTTTTAATATAATGATCCTTCTCAGTCACATTATTTTAGAAACATTTGCGATTATTTTGTTTTTATCACCAATACAAAGCAGTTTGCCTTCTTTTTCGAAATTTCATCATCATCATCATTTTTTGCAACTACCATCACCACTCTTCCTCCTTTTGCCTTCATTGTCCATTACTGCTTCCGGGAGTGTGGGTTCATATCAAGTCTACAGGACGGATCAGCTAGGTATGTATGTTGATATCCATTTGGTACGATACGATTCTGTAAGGAGAAAGCAATCTATCTCCCCCTTCTGTAATATGATATCTTTTGGCGAGTCTTTTTATTACTGGAAATTTCTAGGTTAATGTAAAATGTGGGTGTCGAAGGCAGTCAGGATTCTTCCAAATTACCTTTTACCCCGCATCGTCCATGCCATTTCACTTTCACTCTCCACTCAAACCCAGCCACCACAACCTTGCTTCCAGTTCTGAAACTCGATAACTTTTGAACATTTCTACTCAGCAAGTTTGGCTTTGAAAGGAATAATGTGACGCAATCTATTATGAATATTATCATTTGCATAATGCCTGGTTCTTTTTACCTAGGGTTAAGTTGGATAGAAGTAGTCACAACTTACCTTACCTTGCTACTATCAACTATATTCAGTAAACCATATCATATTTAAAGCGTGTGCATAATCTAAATGGTTATCTCCACCTCTTAAAATTCCGTGCTTCTTGGAGGAGTGTATTTCATCTGCTCTTGATATATCTATGCCAAAAGTTACGCAACGTAACATTGGAAGGGTGTATTCCAACTATTCTCAATTGCTGCCTAGCCTGTGTATGCCATGAAATGTTGAAAGTTGCGAGTTTGGCTGTGGTGGTGGTATAGCCTTCTTCTTCTTTAACTGACTGGCATACTTTTGCACTTCCGCAGTTTTCAGGAACACATGGAAAAACTGGGAGGTTAAATAGTAAATACGAGTCATGCATACCATGTTATTCGATATTTGCGATTAACTTCGAATCCCAATTGCAGAAATATAAAATACGCTTATATGATGGCATGAATTAGATTCCATGTTTTCTCGGTTTCATTTAGAAGTTTTCGCAAAATTGTTAAAAATTACCAATTGACGCGAATTATCTATTTTATTCGCCATTAAGAATCTTCATGCTTTATATGATTCGTGATCTCATTTCCTTCCCATTGTTAACATTGTTGATGATGATGTCTTCGATGTCATGATCATAATCGTTTATTTGAACATTGGATCTGGGTGGGGAGAAAATACAATGTTAACCGAATTTGTCATTTTCTTTCCCTTTTCTTTCTTATCGAACCATCTTCTCCTTCAGAAAACCTCATTGAACCTGATTGAAGTTGAGTTGACTACCAATCTATTACGTAAACGTCATTTTCAAGTCATCAAATTACATGGCATTACCAAACCAATGGATAATTTGTTCTTGGAATGAACCGTTGTTACAAGGGGAATTTTGATACTTGAATCAATATTTGTTTTTTGACGGATGAAATTTTCAATACCAAGAAGAAAGAACATTTTGATGATTATTCCTTTGTTTATCCTCTGAATGAAATGTTAGACTACTGGATCTGCTGGCGGAGATGATGATGACTACCTATACATCGAGAAATAAACTCAGTTTGTCTTGTCTGTAATCCTCCTTAACCCATCATTATCTCCCGAATGATTGTTATCCTTGCCAAATTACTAGCAATACAATACTATCCGATAAAAACCTTCTTACTATTTTACCAAACCAAATATTTAACGATAATGCGACTTTTTATAACTCTCTTTCTCTCAAATAAGTTTGTCCTGTAAATGCATCCGTGTATTATCGTAATGAGACAGCAATGCCAACAAAATAAACCAACGACGAAACCAATCCACTGTGGTTAAATCGATATTGACTGCATTTCACCCATTCTTTTTATACTCCTTGACTCTCGAGCAGTCAGAAAAGTGTGTTCCTCTCATTGTTTTATCCTATATTTCCTATATATCCGTATGTATATTCATCTCAGCAGCCACATAACAATTGGGTCTTCTCCTCCATTTCATGTGACATTAATGTAGTCATAAATTTGTGTTCCAATCATGAGCTCCATTCCATATCCTTCCTCTTTCTCGACTAGAACTAGAACAAATTCATGCAATCACATGAACTTCACATGTGTGTAAACTGAACTGCATGCACTCGCAAAAGTTTAATGAAATCGTCCACATATTTTATACTCAAGTGGGGGCATGATTGCATGTCTCATTTTCGCACGTTCTTCATTACTTACTGCGAATATATTTCGCTCTCCACAAAAAACACAAACTCTTTGCGAATTTGGCTCTGTAATTGTGCCCCGAATTCGGGAATAACATGTCATGCAATAACAATAATGAATGAATTCTTAGGATATATGTAGCATGTTTAATCCAAGATTTTCTAAAATCCTTGGTTTTCTTCTTCGGATTTTCTTCAAAACTTGGTGGACGGCAGAGTAATCCATGCACTGTTGACCTAACCAAAATGAGAAAAAAACTTTTTAACATTCAAAACCCACATTGAATCAGGTTAATCCGTGTTGCTTTTCTTTGCTTTGGTTGCCGTGCTATGCCCCGTAGGGTGTTCTTCTTCTGGTTTGGTTTGATACTTTAATTTTACTTTGGCGAATTGGATTGGACACTCCACTTGGAGTGAAAGTAAGTAAGCAAGACAAACCAAACTTGGACTACAAAGTAAACTCCGATTAGATTTCGTGTGTCTTAATTGAAACTTTCAAATCGGACCAAACACTACCAAAACCTTTGGTTTGCTGGATTGCCCTCAGGTTCTTACTTCTAGTAGGAGAGAAACTTTGCATCTTTTGAAAATCGTAACATGGTCGGTCAGATCGACTTGAAATTAAATTGTGAATTTAAGGATTATTCGGATTAGTTAAGTTCCAAATGAATCTTTTATTAGTAATCAAAATAGTTTGCACATTAAAATACAGATAAGTTTGAAATTTAATAGAACATAAATATTATGTTCATAAATAAATATCTTTTCTTTATTTTTGATCAACACCTGTATCAAAATCTTTTAAAGAATTTGTATATTTCCTGACGAAGAAATCAGACAAGATTTCGAAAGCTTGAATAAATAATTTCAAATTTACATCCCAACTATCCGCTTTATCACTTGTTAATAAATATTATGGTTTGTAACGTACACAACTTTACTTTCACTTCCATTTATTCCACATTCTAATTCTTATAGTTGGATGCTTGAGTCCAATTAAATTTTGCTAAATCCAATTTGACTGATAACGTCAACTTGGTATTGCATGTCTAAAAGTGATCTAGCTCCACACACTCAGGTTACCTGTCGTCGCCTCTCGTACCTTTTCATAATTTAATTTGATAGCTGTTTGTTGAAAGCCTGCAACTTACTTGAACATATTCGTAACATAACATAACAGTGAAATGGAAAGTTGAGTTGGGCTGATGCAATAACAACAAAATACTCAATTTATTTGCGAGCCTTTAAAATGCGCAGTCAAACTGTGTTGTATGTGCATGAAAAATCGACACTTTGCTTTCTATGAAACTCGTGCGTCCAAATGAAATTAAAATTTTCTCTGGGTATAAAAACTGAGTTAGTTCTTTGCACTTACAGAATTTCATTTGATTATAGACTTTGAATTGATTGCTTGTGATATGTGCGTGTGTGGTGTGGATTGGATTTCATGCGAAGAAAAGAAATAGAATAAATTAGCAGTGGCAGTGACATTGTCATCCTGTCACCGTCATACCTTGTGTGACGGTGAAATAACTCCATTATTAGAACCGGAAATGAATGCGCTTTCTCTAATTTAAATTCTTTCTTATAAAATGTTGTTCTTCTTGTTCCGAGATGTTGCTCTGAAATGCAAACCATTAAATAAATACGGTTAAAATCACACGAAAGAAGAAGCGACCAATCGAACAAGTCAGTCAACCGACAAGACAAACTTGAACTATTCTAAGATGTTACGTAAATAGAAAAAGTGCCTAATTCTTTGGCTAAAAGGGAGGACAGACAAAATTGAAGTTGTTTACCATCACCACTTTCTCCTTACCTTTACATACTCGTCCAATTCTTGAATTTGCAGCTTTCCTTCTTCTATTTCTATCCTCTCCTAACTCAACATTCTCAATTTTTATCAAATTAATTGGTTTTCCGCTGCTTTGAAATTCTTGCAAATTCAACTTCCTTAAAAGAAAGCAAACAAAGTGAAGAAGCCCTTTGGAACTTTTGAAGCAAAAATTGAGTTAAAAGTTTGTCTGCATACTTTTCTTTGGTCTCTTCTTATGCTTTGTGTATGTATACTGCTAAGAAAAGTCTAAATGTTAACACGACTCACTTCTTGTGTGTGGTTCGGTTACATGGTGAAGACAAAATGAAGGCAAATTGATAAAATTCTGAAAGTATAATATCGCAGCAGTTTAGGGACAGAAAGTGACTACAAACTGCATCTCATCCGAAGTTTCATATATCTAGCTTACATAGTTTTCTTTACTTGAAACCCAAGAGGTTGAATTTTTTTTGAAGAAACGCGACAGTTTGACTTTATTAAAACAGAAGTCACCAGCATAATTCTGTTAGTGTTCTGTTCTATGTTGGATAAGGTTGAGAAACATGGCTCACTTCACTCATACCAATTCCCTCGTCACACACACACACAGGCTTAAGTTCCGGTGCTCAAATTTTTTTAAAAGAAAGTTTGTTCTTTATTGACATAAAGTGGTTTGCTCTTCCGTCCTTGCTTATTAGGTGAAGGTAGTTTGAAGGAGAAAGTCAAGTACAGTACTAACAGGAGAGAAAAGGAAGGAAGGCCATGCTGATCATGACTAGAATATTATTGAAAACGAAAACTTTACGAATTTTCTTCTTCTTTTACAGGAAAAGCCAAAACAGGCAATTTCTTTCAATTTTGAAGCATTATTAAAAAATCCAATCTGCTTCTTTCTAACAGTGCAACTGGTATGGTTGACATAATTTTTGTAGGAACATTCAAAAAGACAAAAGAAGTGGAACTATTGTTCATCATAATTTCATCGTCGTCATATATGATGTTCCTCTTCACTATTCATATCCTTCTTCTTCTCTCTTGAAACTGTGGAACATTATCTGTCTCTTTAGCGCCGTTATAAAGAATGTTGAATGTGCAAAACCAAAAGTTTTAACTCGTTGCGAAAGAAAGTTTGCACGAAAAAATCTGCAAAGTTTCCCTTCGAGGGATTATTTTTTGCTAGTTTCATGATGAATGGCTTTCGGATAATGAAATTATTGGCATCACATCCTTCCTTGGCTCTGTGCCTAGCTAGCTAGCTCACATCTTTTTGAACTTTGAAGATTTCTTTTTATACAAAAAAACTGAACTGAGGAAACTGATATTCAATTTTATATGAGACTAATTTAATGAAAAGCTTCATTGGTTTGGTAAGTGATATTATCAACCACCGTAGTTATCGGCCCTGATTCACCGCCCATATATTTTCAACTGTATATTTTTAGGAGTATATTCAGATTTGTAGAAAATTGGTGCTGGTATGTAGACGAGGTGACCGAGATTAAATTTTTTAACAATAACCTGGTCACAGCTAAAAGATTCATATCACATTAGGAATTGCATTACATTACATTACGTGATAATGGTCGTTCAACACATTTGTTATTCTGTGAGGTTTTATCGATAAGGGTGATCTTTAACTAATGCACGATTCGCCCTCAGGTTTGCTCCATCCAAGTTTACACGAACCAAAGTCTGCTGCATCCTCCTCGTTTAGTAAATGGTGGTGCAAGAATCGAATAGCCCTTATTTTCGACAGACAAGGCAGACCTTTACTTGCACATAATTCAATTTTTATTTCCCAGATTTAGTAAAGAGAGTCATTAATTTTGTTCAAAAGAGCTGCCCGACCGACTCCCTGAATTCTTTGTCTACACTTGAGACCACCCCACCATACCACCACTTCTATACTTACATAATATTCTTACATTTAATGGCCTATCCATTTACCGAATAAGGCTTTGTTATTACGAAATGAACGAGACCGGGCTTCTATTATATTTCATGAGCTTTATATTATAGAAAACGAACCTTCTCAAGATTCTGTATTGTGGGGCCACGTCTGTCTCTATACTGTCCACTCAAAGTAAAGTAAATTCTACTCCATAGTTTTGTGTGTGTGTGTATGGTCCAAGATTCCTTTAACTACAAAGCAATAAATCTTTGACGTCAATTCCTCTTCAAATGATACTTGTTATTTGGCTTCTCAGTTCCACTTCCGATTTCACTTCAAGAGAGTCGAGTCAAAGTCAAGTCTGTCTGAGGAGTTGAATTGTGTGTTTAGTTAGATACGTATCTAAAATAGCCCTATCCTATTTCAAACAAATTTCAGGTATTTTAAGCGGAATGTGCTTATTTCAAGCTTCACTTGAAATTTATGGCTGGTTAATAAGATAACCTAATTTCTTTGAATATTTTGAGCACACGCACATACCCATATACAATCAAGTAAAAAATCTTTTTATGTAGGTCCAATTTTTATTTGAGTTGGTAAATAAATGGTTTCGCCCACATTCATTCTACAAAGATAAAATAAATTGACAAGACAAGACAAAATCTATTTAAAAAACATCACATGATACAAATCTGTAAATAAGAAACGTTTATGTGTGGGTTGGGTTGGAGAAAACACATCAAATCAAGTGCAAAAAAAAACTTCAGAATAAAACACAAAGTCTACACAATAAAGAATGCAAAATGTTGAGAATCGAAAGAAAGCTCATGTATCACTCAATTTAGGCTGTGTTAAGTAAGAAAAGAAAGAAAAAGAGCATTTGAGTCGTCGTTCGTATTGTGTTATTATCAAATCCAATTGCGAATTGGTATTAAGGACGAAACTGCATTGTAACTTCTCTGTCTGTTGTACAGAAAAAAGAAGACTTAAATCCTTGTTTAAATCTTGGAAGTGGAGGAAAGCACTTATTTTTCTTAAGAGAGGGAGAAAGCAGCGGATGAGCGCATCCCACATATTATATCCGTTGGGTTGGGTGGCAGTACTTGTGTTATTGTTGCTTTCTTATATTCTTCTTATATCATGAATTGTTGTATGTATTTGTAGAATCGAACAATTTTTGGCGATTTCAAAGAGAAAAGACTTTCGTTTCGTAACTAGTAGAGTTGAGATGAGAGACTTAGACTCAAAATATATCGCTTTGTTACTCTGTTTATTTCCTTTTATTGCCCTAGTTGAGTTGAAGAGCCACTTCTTTTTCGTGTAACAACAGACTTTTTACATTTATTGCGTGTCTCGATTCCACTGGTTTCTCTGTGTCTCTATACTTTTTTTAGATGGCCATTTCATCTGACCCGTTGCTTTCTCTCTCTCTCTCTCATGTTGAAGTCAAGATTTCTAGTGTGAAGCAGAATTCTTCTTCAGTTAGCCATCCAGCTTCTGCCTAATCCCTTACGTGCCCCACACTACACTGCCCCACATGATCTATGTTGAAAACAAAAACACTCATTGTCAGATGGCTACAATAGATTTTCACGAATATAATGTTGGGTAATAATGTAATCTAATGGGGGTAGTATACATACAAGAGAAGATTGTTCCAATCCAGCAACGGCACTTTTAACTCTTTTCCTCGTTTATAAAAGCATGCTAATGTGTATATAACGATTTGTTAGTCAACCCAATTTGACCTCGTGTTAAGAAAAAGTACAACAGGACGACACGATTTTATTGCAAATTCTGTATACAACTCTTTAGGTGCGTAATTTTTTGGTAGTGTTATAAGATTGAGTTCAATCCCGTTATTGCATTTTAGGGAAAAAATCCGTATTGTATAATCTTATTGTCAATTTTTGAATTGTTTTTAACTGATTCAGGTAGCTAGTACAATTTTGCGTTTGATCTTACGATTTCGTATTTGCACGTGGGGCCAAAATCTATAATGATGTTAATACATTAGGCATGATACAGCAGCTATAGCTGAATTATTGATAAAAATGCAAAACTATAAAGCTTCTCCAATTTTGCAAATTTAAACTCAATATCGAGGCACAGAATATTATGCATTAAATATTCTATACACGTAATCACGACGAGTACAAATAATGTGATCAACGCGTCTTGTTCCTATTTCCATACATAACCTGAATTCATTTAAAATCAAAGCTAAACTAAATTAGTCGCCTTTCGTCCCTTCTTCTAAATTTCAATTCCGTCCTCCTTTTACTTCCTTAATTCCTTCCTTCAATGGACCGGAGATGGACCGAGCTGAGCAAAGATGCGCTCACTGTTATTGTACACAGGAGCATCCAGGACAACTGCACATTTTAATGAATGTGGATGATGTACGATATAACATAAATAATCTTAATGTATGCATGTCCTTAACTTTCTCCTACTTCATTTGTACGTTATTCTGTACAGAAATAATTATCTTTCATTCCATGTTGTACTAGCCTTTCATTTCCTACCAGACATGAGAAAATGAAAATGGATGACTGGAGATGGCAAAGCAAAGCAAAGCCATCACGAAATGGAAGAGGTATCGCTTCTCATCTTCATCTCTCCTCCTTCCGTAAAGAAACACGTTTATACAGCATTTGAGATTGAGATGTTAGTCAGTGTGAGTTGAAAATTGAATTGCGTAACCATTGCAAGGATTGGATGGATGGAATCTTAAGAATTTGAATAAGCCATTGAAAAGCGGATGGATAGGACGCATTCAAGAGGAGAAGAAGATGAATGAATGGTGAAAGCAGGAGGTGAATGATGAATAAAGGCTCAACGAAGTGTTGGCTGATTAAGATCATCTCTTCTCGTTCAGTACCAAACAGCTTTATATTAAATTTTGGGAATAAGGATGGGCATTCATCATTTAATTATTGCTCTTATGTGAGAGTAATTAGTCATCTTTGAAAATTTAGAAGGGTGTGAAAGCAAAGTATGGGATCATACATCAACTAATTTGGCTGTGCGACAGAGAAAAGTGGTCATACTAATAATATAATAATGGTTTTATGCGGAAATTGTACTTATCATGTAAACAGGTTGAAATATCTTGGGAGAAAGTAAAAGAGAAAGCAAGCAACCCGTGTGTAAGTACCACCACCATCACCACCAGCATTAATGATAATGCACTCTCTGAGATTACAATTTTCATTAGCATCAACATCTCTATTAACTACTGCCCATTATTCTCTTGTTCAACACAAACTGGAATAAGCAGAGAAGATGCTTAAGTGCTCCACTTTACTCCATAACTATGCAATTTCTAAGTGGCCACATGATCATCCTACACGTCTCCATTCAAATGAAGCTAAATATCAATTCCAATTCCCACTTTGTTAACTATTCAAGTGCACAAGGCGGATTATGTATAATGCAATGTCTGTTGGCTAACAAAAGTCGGAGAAATCCATGAAAGTCTTCTTCATTTTCTTGTATAATTTGATACTTGGTGTGGCAAGCAATTTCCTCTTTTCTAAAACCTTTAAGCTTTCCTCTCGTCATTTCACGTTATGCGTGGTGTTTGAGTGAGTAAATGTTGAATCATTAATCCAGTTCACAGTCACAGTATCAACACCAACGATCAACAAAATATCAAGATGGCTAGTTTTAGATTAAGATGATACTGAAATGTTTCCTGGTGCGTATCCCTGCTTACTAGAAGAACCGCTTTTTACTCGCGGATCGTCAAGAATTCAGTTTGGCTCGAGTAAGGCAAGGGCTGAATATTTCAACAGTGTTGTTACGTAATGTGAAACATTTATGAGCTATTAAGATTATGATTAAGTGAGTAGTGGTACACATCACAGAAAGCCATTGAGCAATTTACTTGAATAGAAAATAAATGCATCGCGTATGCGTAAGTACTGCTATTAATTAGATTACGGTATGCCTATTTATTTACTTATATCAGTTTTGGTTATATGTGTGTATGTATACCACAATAAGTATGTCACAAAAGTCGACCTTCGATTCTTAAAGGTTTTTATATAAAGCAATTCCATAAAGACTATGTATTACATACATAGAATGATAAAATTGCATGCAAGCAGATGCTGCATTTCACGGGTGAAAGTTTCAAAAAGAAGAAAGTCTGTTATACCATCTTCAAAGTTAAAAGTTAATAAAATGCAAAACATCAAGGCTATCACAATAAAAGTGTATTTATATAATTTATTTTCCAGCCCTTTTGACCGGGACCTTAAAAACCTACCAGAAATCCGCATGTGATGGCGAGTACGCCATTTTACGGTGCCCAACAGGGACAAGTAAGTATAAAAAGAAACAAATTATTATTATTATTATTATTTTAAACTTTAGCAATCAATAGATTATTTCACTACTATTTTTTATAGGTATCTCCGTTCAATTGGCTCAATATGGGAAAACGGCACCTTCACCCGCTTTATGCCAATCCCCTGGCCCCGTTCACCCCGAGTTGGTGGACTCCATTACAGATCCATACAACAATATCACATGTATTTTACCAAGTGCCATCCAGGTAAATATTATATTATATTAAATACTGTAATTACTGACCCAATATTTGGACAGGTGGGCAGTATGCGTTTTTGCACACAATGAGAATTTTGCATGATTTGCTTTCTCCATGATTGCTTGATGGTCGTGCTTGCTGCTTTCTTTTGCTCGTAGGTTAATAATATTAGAAATTAGTTCATGTTATATACATACCTATATAAAACTAGTTCGCATATAATGAATAGACAGAGATAAGAGATGACGTTGCAGTACTAGATGTAAAATTCATAACCTAACCTTCTCAATTGTCAGCAGTAATAAACTTTCTCAGAAAATACAATTTCCTCTGTTCTTCTTCTTTCTCAAAGCAGCCATCAAATTACTTCAGCAGCAGTGGACACAAAGCTTTGACATAGTAGTAGAAGTATTATCCAAAATGAAAATCCTCTCATAAAAAGTGGAACAAATCTAAAATTCACGAAATGAGATGAGACCTTCTTTTTTTACCTTTAAAGAATTTTATGGACGAAAAATCTGTGCCAGATTTCAAACGTCTGTGATTTTAGTGATGTCTACTATGAAGTTCAAGTAATGATCTGCAAATCCCTTCAACCAACCTCACAAAAAAATGGGTGATGTTTGAAGAAATATAATGGATTTGGTTGAAGTAGAGTAGTCACAAGGTTTCCTGGGATAGAATTAATGTCCTTTCTCAAGAATATTGGACAAGGACAATCCTAACTTGCTTGCTTTGGCCGGAAGAATAAATGACCAACTAAGAAGTCCAAGGAGTTGGAAAAAACGTGGAGTGGAACGGAATCTGTGAATTCCTACATTATTATAACGAGCAATAGGTCTTAAACTTCAATGCAGCTATGTATCTGTCTGCACTAAAAATCTGCGTCCTCTCAAATTGCAAACTGAAGTAAGTCCGAGAAAGAATCCTTAGTACTTATGTATATCGCCAATTTCGTCAATATGAGGACGAGCTATTGATATATTCACCAACTAATGGTTGGTTAGCTTAGTTTAGCTTTAGATGAAAAACTAGGACGTTTTTGAATGCAATTGCTTTGTCGAATACATCCAGATAAGTTGTATGCAAATGCAGGACAGAACAAAGTAAAAGTAGAAATCCGAAATCTGGAACCAAAAGTAAAGTAAGTCGTCCAGTCATCTATCCAGGATAAGCATGCGTTGAGTTGAAAGTAATAAAAGGCGATATTCGAAAAAGTCGCGTTTACTCCTTTGGGATACGAGCTGAGTATCTTATTTTCATAAAATATTGCTTTAGTGTCTCATTCTAAAAGACTTTTATGAGAATATTATGTCTCAAAATCATGGTCCTTTCTACCCATTTCTTCTCCCTGCCTGTGCATAAAGTGAGAAAAATCTGCAGAAATCTATCTCATTGTTTTATGTGTTTTCACATAGGTTTACAACTGGCTTAAGGATGAGTTTGATGATAGTTTGTGCTTTTTCAGCTGTCCTGCCCTAGAAAGCGCTTGGATTGTATTACCTCACAGGTTTTTTTCATATATGGCTGAATTTAAGCTTTTGGTCACCAAATAACTCTGTAATTAGTTAAAGTAGTTGGGTCAACTAACGATGTTTGGTGTGTTTGTGATGTGTGAAATTCGAACCTTTTTGAGTAATTTGGAGCAGTATTCATTACTTCAGAATGTGGTCGGCCTTTGCCAAAAGAAGACTAGCTGCAAATTTCATACTTCACCTGGAACTTTTGGAGGGGATCGTAAGTTGATGTTTTAAGTCGCTTTGTGTGTACCTTCCTCTACAGTATGTATGTATTAAGGATTTAATGAATTATGAGTGTATTAATTTTAGCGTGTCCAGGGAGTCGCAAATACGTTGAAATCGCCTACAAATGTAGACCAAGTAAGTTATTATTATTATTTCTGTCTATCACACTCATCCACATGCAGCAGCACGACTATTTGTTCAGTTAATATGCCTTGGATATTGATATATATGGATGAAATGATAGGAAGTATGATAAATACCGTAAATTCTCTATTTATACCCGAGGCTCTATTTATGCCCGGTCTCTATTTATAACCGGGTCTAAAGCGGGATT